>JANIJG010009074.1:0-18628 GCA_024611175.1 Megaceryle torquata | reverse complement strand
GCAAGGTGACAAAACTGTATGCAATGGGTCTGATCCGAGATGCTCCCTCTCCCCTCACTGCCCCTTGTGCTCATTGACCAGCAGCTGCGACGCTGCCTTGGAAAGGGACGAATGATACCTTGCTTGCCAAACATCCCTCCCAACTTCTGCAGAGAGCCCCGGAGGGGTGGTTACCTTCAGCAGCTGATTTTGGTACGAAAGAGGCTGGGTGGTCTGCGTGTTGAGCAGCTGTGCAGCCCCGGCGTAGGGCAGTGATTCCAGCCCCTGCCTTGTAGCAGCAATCTCAGTCCGAACACTGGAACGTCAGTTTCAAGTTTTCCACTGTCACCCCTTTTAAAGTTTTTGAAATTAGCCAAATTTCTCATGCAGCATTTGTTACTCCCTTGTCAACATGAGATAGAGCGCTGTCAGAGCTTGCTCACAAACCCAGTGCATACTGAAACGGTCTTGGTCTAGCCTGGTCTGAGATGCTTAGGACAGAATTGTTCTCGTCCTTGATAAATGCTGGGCTTTAACCATCACACGCCCCCTTCTTTGCATTGCACAGTAATAAACAGAAGAGCTTTAGTTGATCAGGAGGCGCTAGATTTTCATTATAGACAAAAAAATCCCTTGTATTGCCAAATAGACTTTCAACACTACAAAGCCACTTGCTCAAAAGGGTCTCTAGGCTGAAGGTTTTCTGTTCCAACTGATTTGGGCCCCCTTGTGCCAGTACATTGTAAAAAGTCTGACACGCTTCTGTTTAACAGGAGCCCTCCGAGCACTGAGCAGCAGTACAGAGGATGGGACACGATCACATGCACACGTGCTCCTCATCATCCTCAGCATGCAACAGTGTTTCTCTGCTACCGCACTCTTTCCATCTGACCATCCACCTCTACTGCTCAGTTGGTGCTTCTGCTCATCTCCTCCTCCACTGAGTCCAGTTTCCAACCCTCAGTTTCTGCCTTAGGTATATCGCTACCCACTGCTCTACGGGTCTGGCTCCCATTCCTTGTGTGTCTGCACTGGCTATTTCTTTCCTCTGCATCTTTGGGATACCAGCTTCCTTTCCTTAGGAAAGAAGACCTTTCATGGGGTCTTTAGGCCCTAGAACCTGACTGGCCTTTGGAGGTTATATGGAAATCACACTTTTCTGGGATATATAGCACAGGCAGTTATTTTCCCCAGGGATGGCACAAACATCTCCCTGACAATAAAGGCAGCCCTGAAAACATCAGGCCTGTGCCCTAAAGAACAGAAACGTCGGAGACTCTCCTTCCAAAAACGTGTCAGGCAATGTTAATAATAGATGGTACCATCAGCAGCCTCTTACATAAGAGGCCGCTATGGAGGTGTAAACTTAAACTTAGCCGTGACTTTGTAATAAAGCACACATCATAGCAACACTGAGGTCTTGGCACGTGCTATGCCCGCCAGAGAGTGAATAAGGCACACACCTGGGTGTCATTAATTACAGCATTTGCTGCTAGTTTATATTAAGAAATATGAAATTTCCAGGTTGTTTGGTTGGGGTTTGTTTTTTTTTTTTTCCTCTTTGAAAGATGAGAGATATCACGTTTAGTTCTTTGAAAAAAAGTATCAAACCACGTGGGGGGGAATTATCCATGTTGCTGCTAGAAATTATAGAATAGCGTTCAGTGTTTGCACATAAGAAAATGTAATTATTTTTATGTTCTAACATGCAGACTGTATCATCAGAGGTGTAAATTTAAAATCTCATAGACAGTAGGTGATGGAAGTTCACATTTTACAGGCCTTGGGCTCAGGTGGAGCTAGCAGCTGGCAATATAAAATAAATGAAAGAAAACAGCAAGTCAAGAAAAGGGTATTGGAAGGAAAAGATTAAAGGGATCCTGGCAAAAATTGCCTTGTTATAAACCAGAAATAAGTCTAGCTGAGTGAAAGTTTTAGCCCTTGGTACCAGTTCTTTTACAGCCTGGCAGACCTAAGTACTGTCAGCTTCATCTTTAGTGCTGAATTAGTCCTGACAACATGCTGACTTTTCCAGCTATTTTTTATTCTTCTCCTTCCCTATGGGTCCAAATTAAAATCCAGAAAAAGCAGAAAACCTTTTGCCATGACCCTTTTCATGGATAAGAGCAGACATCTTTCAAGACATAAGCCCACCATCAGCTGAACAAAAGCCATATAAACCAAAGCTACTTTGTACATCTCAGTAGCTCCTCCATGGACTCACTGGGCACAAGGTGACATGGCCACCACTTTGGGGTGCTCTAAAGATAGACTTTAAGTGTTCCCTTCCGTAATGCGGGTGTTGATTTTCCTGCCATGTGGCCTGTGCAGTGCTCTGTTTATTCAGTTTTTCTCCACTCTTGATGCCTTAGGACAAGGATTTCTGAATCCCTTAATATAGTTTATCTATGCAACTCCAATTCTCACTTTTTCTTCTAATGAGCTGAGCTGTGCAGCCATTTCCAGTGGAAGTTCAGCAGCACCTCCCCGGGAGGGAGTGATAGCAAGTGCTCTCTGAGTGCTGCCCTGCAGAGAAAACACAGTGCCATCCCCATTTTTTTCCCTGCTGCTGCTTCTTTTGTATTGTTTTAAGTTTGTTCGTTATGGTTTCTTTGTTTTAATGAAACTGGATTAACTTTTCATATGGAAAATTGTATTTCTCTTAGGAACAGCTCTTTTTAGTTTACCTTGTTAGTCAGAAAGCTCTGCTGAAAAATATAAAACTTCAAAATGAAAAGAAGCAGGGCAACCAAGAGGTTTGGATCAGTTCAGATGGATGATTTTTGAAGTTACGTAAATAGTGCAGCTATTAAAAAATACAATAAAAATAATTAAAAATAAAATAGTGACCCTTTTCACCCACTCATGAGGTAGAGCTGCAGTTAAGTTCAAAATTGCCATTGCCAGGACAGTGCTGTGCAGTAACACGGGGTCAGGATTTCAACAGATGCTTCTCTGCCCCTTTTGCATATAGAAAGCTGCCGCCCACATTGCTTTTTAAACATTGGTCCTCAAAAGACTGTAGCCTAATTCTATATGCTGAGCTTACTGCCTTTGGTTGTTCAGATGAAAGGGGAAAGTTATACTGATTCAGACCCAGAAGTATGACCCAGAAGAAATGACCAAGAAATGACCCAGAAGAAATAAGGAAGCGAGGGTCCCACGACCCTTCTGTCAGTCAGTCCATTCTGTAAATCATTATTAATGAAGTAGCAGTAACTCTACAGGTGTAATTGTTTGGGGTTTTTTTTCCTTCCTAAGATAGACTTACAGACCATACAGGCTATTTATTGAAAATTCTAGGGATAGAATAACAGTAAAAACTATAGACAATTTCTAAACTTTAAATGTCTATTTTTGTTTTCTTTGTTGCTGTTGGTTTCTTTAATCTTTTTTACATGCACTTTTAATCAACTCCATATTATGCTCACAGCCATAGAAAAACATCCCAGTTTTGCTGTGTGTGGGTCCAACATCACTAAATTAAGCTACATTTTAGCCTAAGGAAACAAGCTTGATTGAGACCTAGCTATCTGTGTGTCCATCCGTCTCTCTGTCATTCCTTTCCCTTTGACATTATTTGCCAATTTCAGCTCGATTTTATATGAAGGTAGAGATCTCAAAGGCAATTTCCTACATATTTCCAGGATGCAAGTATCAGAGCAGATGAGACCAACACCAGTATGTGCATCCCCCCAAGAAAGCAGCTACGTTTAATGCTGACCCACAGCTGCTGGTTGATGTATTGATAGGCATATAGCTGTGTACCAGCTATGGTGATGCCATTTCTTAGCTGACTTGCTTTCTCCCCTGCTTAAAAAGAAGGTGCTGAGGTATATGGAGATGTAGGGGAAAACTGATGGCACACTGGGAATAGAAGACATAAGGAAGACTCAATGGCACAGCAGCAAAAGGATCGCATGAACCACAGATGATGCTGCTGGGATTATGGAGATAAAGATGACAAGGGAACATCTTCACAGACACAAGTCCATGGTAAACCAAGCAGTTCAGCAGAGCTTGTTTAGTATATAGCTATGGGAAATGTGAAGCTCTAAGACATGCATTAAAAGCCCTTAAAAGGCATCCTAAAGGAAGCCCTGCTTGGTCTCGGATTCCTACCATGTCGCCATTTAATTGTAAGCTTATGAATTCAGTATTTTCAAGGAAATCAAACCCCAAATCCAGTCCCTATGCTTGCTAAAACTAACAGCTGGGCTCTAGGACATTCATTGTCTGCCTGCTACAAGAGATGTCGGTGGCTGATGCTTTACATGTTACTGAAGCTGCCTCTGCCAGCAGGAAGGAAATTCCTGATGGCTCTTTGGGATAGATTTTCTGGATGTATTTGTCCCCAAAGCAACCACTTCACTACCACATCTCTGAAACATTTGAATGGTCTTTCTTTTATATAAGATGATGTCCAAGACCAAACCCTAACAGGAAAAGAGAAGATGAAAAAAAAAAAAAAAAATTATTACATTGTGAGCAGAAAACTCAAAAATTATTGCTGTTAGGAAAATAGCACTCAAATTGGTAAGAATCAGAATTAACCTGGACAGTATCCTCTCCTGAATGGCTGTACCCCAGTGCAGAGCAGACACAAAAGTCAGGAGACCAGTTTCTCATCTATCCTGCCATCAGGGATTTTTGCAGTAGACCAAGTTGGACAGATCCAAACTGGAGAAGGCTATTTTGACACACTACCGATAACTGGAGCAGATCTTTAGTACCTATCCCAGGCAAATGCAGGGAGCAATACCGCAAACAGTGACTCCATAAAGGGTCACTGGATGTCTATGGCGTGTGACAAAGCTGCAAGTGTTTCCTCGAGTCCTGTGACACTCTGTACAAAAGCTGCAAAAATGTGACAGAGAAGCAGTGGAGTACAGCACCAGTGCTTTAAGTCTCTGCTGCTGCAAAGTGCTGGTCAAACAGTCAATCCTAGAAGGCAAATGGGTATTCACGTGTCACAGGGACAGGCAGGGGGAATTCACCTTCCTGACCGTGGACTGGGGACCCGGTCAGCTTGGCACGCACAAGCCAGGCTCACCAACTTTTGGAGTTATTTTTGCAGGGATATGGGACATCTGATTATTTGCATATTTCGATCACCAAGAATAAACACCAGATAAATTCCATCTGTGAAGAGTTCCAGACCTGACAGCTTTAAGGCAAAGTTTCAGTCTTCTTGTTGCCCCCAAACACAAGGTCTCTGTGCTATAAAGACACGTGGTTAGCATCAGCTTAACTCAAATTTCCTATCTACCCCTTGATTTTATTCACTCTGTAGGCTACTAAAGCAGCTTAAATTTTATAGTAAAGTCCTTGAAATTGCATGTCTAATCCTTCTCTTTGCTGAATTAATTCCATTTCCTTCAAAATATCCCCTTAATGGCATTCAACTTAGAAGAAAATAAAAATAATTAAAAAAAAATAAAAAGAAAAAAAAAAAAAAGAGAGAGACACACACACCCCCTTCTTTAAAACTACGATGCTACTTTGCTTGGGAAGTAGGTAAGCACAAGAAGCTTCTGATCCTCAGCACTGCAGGGGCTGTAACACCACTCATTACATGGGTAATTGTGATTAGAGCAGGGGAGCAATGCAATGCTGAAACAAGCCTGTCAGTGGCAGGATTTTACCCTTGAATAAATTTGCGTTGCTTTCAAAAATGAAAGAATTAGACTAATCTAAGGGAGTAAAGTCTGTAGCAGTTTGTTGCTCTATGTTAGATGTATATTAAAATATAGCACTTGCAACATTTTAGAAAAAAAAATATTTAAGTTAGACTAAATGTGAAAGGGGATTTTACCTCATTTTCACTCAGAAAAATAATACACAGAATGTATGTGGCGTGTTGTTTTTTCTTGTTTTAGAAATAGCAGAAGACAGAGTGCTCACAGGGGTCCCTTCCAATACAGGAAAACTCTTTGGAAACTGTGGTGTTTTGCAAGAAGAAATTTCTTACAGAGACTATCTAGTTTGTTTTCAACTTGCTTTAAAATAATTGTCCTCAAGGACAAATTTATCTCCCAGAGCATATTTCAGCATTGGAAACTACTTTTCATTTCAGAACATCCAAGATCTGCAATTATCAAACACCTTTATGTGGACAGTGCCCCAGGGAGGGTCTCTCAGAACTGGTATAGAAGACAAAATTCTGAGAAGAAACTTGCTGAAAGTAAATGGTCAGGTGGTGGACATCAAGCTATTAAGTTTTTTTTCCCCTCTCAAAGTAACATCACACCCTTTCAAGTCCTTCTCTCTTTGTTTATAACCAAGACCAAATACTTCTGTGTCACCTCCTTCTACTGCTGATACTTGTAGTAACTGAAAAAGGGCAAGACTGCAGTGACCTTGATTTTATAGAACTTCATTAATCATTTAAATGGAAACAAAGACATTGACATCCAGCCTCATTGTGTCCCCTTTGGCAGAAACTGTCAAGCCTTCAATGGTTGCTCCATGTTTGGCTCCTCTCATATTCCAACAGCCTCGGCACCAAATACTTTGCATTGGAAATTAGTCACTTACTACAACAGTGGAATGAAAAGGATCTGTATGATTTGGATTTTCTCCAAACCACAATTAAACTTCAGAAAAATCAAGCCAATTTTCTCCAGTGAAAAAAGCATACATTATTCATTTCCTCCCATCTTGTTCAGCTCCGGGGTTAGGAACTGGGGAGTCTTTCTCTGGTCTAGCTTTTACTAATCACACTGCTTTTGATTTAGTGCCCTCTTCTGCTTGATTATGTGAGTGCATGTTGCCTAATGGTTATTCTCAATTAGCCATCACTGGAAAATAACGTTTCCCAGTTACTAGTAAGAAAGAAAATAGCCTTATGCGGGAAGAAAGAAGCCAGAAAAAAAAAATAGCAACAACAACAAAATAAAATCACATTATGGGAAGGTGATCAGTGAATCTCCACAGACCTCACTAATTTAATTACAGAGAGGGAAAGAGAAAGAGGAATATGACCTTAATACATATTACTGTCTCTCCTCTTCCACTTACTCTCTATATTTTCCCCTTTAATTTAATTGGTTTGCACACTGAGATCAATGCCAAACTGAAAAGAAAATGTACAGGCAGCTGAACTTCCTGAGAAGAAGCACAGAAACTATAGCCATGTATAATACTTTTCCTAGAGCACAAGCAGAGCTCACATATACATCTTTTGAAAAATCATTGTCATAAAGGTTTGAAATAAGGAAAGTGATTTATCGGTAAATAAGCAAGATTTTTAGGTAATTAAGAGATGGAGTCTGCACATGAAGCTGATACAAATAATTAACAGACCACATGAAGAAGCATAGAATGCCAGAGAAGCTTCCCATTTGTTTGTTATGCAGGATCTGTTGAACATCAGTTGCAAACAGCCTTTCAGAAGTCACTAAAGCCATCATCTCAGTTTGGTAAAACATCAAGAGGAAGCAGGAACATTTGCAGATAGCTAAATCACTAAGCAAATCATGCTGTTTCAACAATTTGTTGCATTACCTGCAGTTAATGCAAATGGTAGGAACAACTCCACAAAAACATCCAGTTTTTGCCCTTCTTCCCATCCCAATAAAGTTGGTGGAGAAAGCACCTCCTGCGTCATCCCAAACAAAGGAGTAAAGACCAGAACACAGTAGACTTCAGTTTCCCACGATGATGTTTGATGCCTGTTGCTCTGGGATAGACTTTTGTTTCCATCATCCTACATGCCTTCCATTTTCTGCAGCAGGTGAGCAGAAGGAAAAGCAAAGTGTACAAGCGAGATATACTTTTCCTAAAAGCAGAACCATCCATGTGGCAGAAGGAACAGTACTTTGTGGAAAGGAGCTAATCCATAGGTGGCAGACCAAGCAACATTAGCTCCTATGTCCTTTCACACCAAAATAGTTTCTGTCTCTACACATTTCCCCCATGCCCTCTGAGCTCTCCTCCTGCAGTGCTGATGGCTCACTCTCTTGCCACCAGCAAAGAAGAAAGAGCATCTGCAGATGCTTATTATGGCCACCAAAGTGTTAGTCAGCTGCATCATATATGTCCATTTGCTCATCTGCTGGCAAAAACAACAAAACAAGCTACCAATCCCCTCCGTCATTACATAGAACTTTGTGTCCTTCCCACCTCCCTGGTAAAACAGAAGTTGGGGTTGGCTCAAAATTTATGAGGGAGAAGAAAGGAGAAAGACCAACAGGCAGGGGAAAAAGTAGCCTCAGTTCTTGGCTTGGTTTGAGTTTGTTGGGGTTATGTAAGTTGGTTTTCTTCCAGAAAAAAAAAAAAAAGTATTGTATCACATCATCAAAGCTTGCTGCACAGGCACAAGAAATCCTGGTTAAAGTATTTTAATCTCCAATTTTCCAAAATCTGAGTACCAACTTGCAGTTTGAATGAAATTTTAAATAACTGTCTAATGTTTTTAAGACGCAAATGGAAATAAAATTGAAATTGTATATTGCCAAACACAGGCAAAGAGTAAAACTGAAACTGCTTGATTGTCTTCATCCACCTCCAGCACTTCAGCCACGTGAAGGCAGGCTGTTATCCTTCACGTGGACTAGCGCTAGAGGGAGGTGAAACACTTTGCCTGCTGGTTTCACGGATACTTGCTGACTACAGAGAAGCAATTTGCCATTTGGACACACTCGGGAATCTTGTGTTTTACCTGAGCTTTTAAATGCATCATCAAGACCAAACCTCTTTCCCCATCTCCTTTACTCTTGCATTATGGTTGCTCTCTCCTATGGTCTTGTTCTCCTTAATGAGCCAACACTCTCACCATTTTCTGTGGTTTGTCACAGCCTTTGTGTAGCAACTCAAAAGCTCACTTTTCTGGAGGTGAGGGAACAGAAAAATATTAATCTATGTGGTAATGAGACTCCATACCACCCTGACTGATAAAAACAATCAGTGGTGGCCAGGGACCACCTAAACCAGTAAGACAAAGAATTTCTGATTAAGCAACAAGGCATCCTGCATGTGGTTAGTTGCTGTTTGTTTTGAAGAGCAGCTCTCTGTGAATTGCCAGATTTTCTGTTGTTAATCCAGTGTAATCAAGTGCAAAAGCAGCCCATGCTGTGCTACAAGTCATCACAGCTGGAGTTTATAATATATTCCTAGCTCTTTTGGATTTCAATAGTAGTGCTCTTAAAAAAAAATAATTAAAACAGAAACAACTTAATTAATTAAACATTAATTTAATTAAAAAGAATAGGATCTCTGACATGAAGCCTATGTACAGGCTGTCCTGGGACTCTTACATACTTTGAAATGGGAAGGGTGAAAGTTTTTGGAAATTGTGCCACATGTTGTACTTCAATTCTTCAGGCACCTGTTCCCAAGGGCAAAGAAGACTCTGCCATGTACCGGAGCAGTACCAGAGATAAAAGGGGCATCCAGCAAAGCCTGTAGCTTCAGAAACCCTACTGCCAGCTGCAGAAACTAGAAACAGTTTCTTTCATTAGGAATTAGTGAAAATAAGGAAATGGAACATTCAAGAGTACGTATCCATCATAGGATATTTCATCTACCAGACAAATAAAGATAGACTCCTGTTTCGTTGGATGAGAGACTAAGACTT
The DNA here is from genome assembly GCA_024611175.1 of Megaceryle torquata. NCBI lineage: Eukaryota > Metazoa > Chordata > Aves > Coraciiformes > Cerylidae > Megaceryle > Megaceryle torquata. Next base: position 9,072 of record JANIJG010009074.1, on the reverse strand, counting down.
TTATTTCAGTAGCTTTGTCTACAAAAAATGCTTTTAGTCACAGTGGCTTTATTCTTTAAGCAGAAGGCTGTGGTATGGCTTCTTAAAGCTCAGGAGCCTGATTTTGTCTCTGCATTATTCCAGTTATCCCTGGTACAGGAATAAGCAGGTACAGGGGCAATAGGCCGTGGTTTTGTTGGAACACTGTTATAATTTGCTTTATGACAGGGGAAAGAGCTATGGGTAGGAATGTCATAATGCTGTGATCTCCCTTTCAACAGTTTTCCAAAGTTCTGCTTGAAGAGAAAGCAGTCAGATTCACCTTATAATTCACATTTTCTATATACATTGTGTATAATATACCTTGACCCCACTTTAGAATTATCACCGTTCTGTAATGGGTCTCAAGAAAAATTTTTTTAGTAGATGCACACTCATGCACATAGCAGAATGGAGGGTTAGAACAGTGCCATACAAAGCCATTCTTAATTACAGATGTGTTGTTGTTAAGATAATATTAACAAGACAAGATTATTTAGCTATTCTCTTCTTTATTAGTCCCTAAGGATCCTTGTCCATTTGAATCCCTGTGGCATAGCCTTCCACAGGGATACTGCTGGCCACCTGCAAGCACTCAAGAGAGGAGCTTTACCCTCACCTCAATTGCTCCTGGTTTGGACAGGAGTGTTCTCTCAAACCTCCGTGCTGTTGCACCACTGCTGCGAAGACAACACCAGAGGAAGACTACAGCAAGCTGAGTAAGGTTTGGTAGGAATGGGGCCCAGCACTCCCAAGGTAAGAGCTGCCACTTCAGTCAATGATGGTTAACTCCAACTGGTGTTATTTTTATTTGCATGCCATAAAGTATCTATCGCTACTACTTGCAAATGGGTTTTGTTCTCAAAGCACGGCCCTTAGAAATGTTTACTCCTGGATACTATTGTGCAAGGCAGGGTAGCATCTAAAGTGTTTATGTGTGGGGGAAATTAGATCTTGTACAGCCAAACATCCTATGCTTACAATTGCAAATCCAAACTTGGAAGCAAGCAAGGTTATTTTCCCCATGACCCAATTTAAAAATACTAGCAGGTAATTTTTATGAGATCATAACTTTGCTAAAACCTTTTACTTACATTTATAGCATGGAATGTTATGCACCACAGTTTGGACCAAAAGTAAGAAATCAATGTACATAATGAGACAACAAAGACCTAGAACGAGTCTACCTGACATGGGTTCAGTTATGTCTACTGCTTCCCTTAGCAGGGATGTATTTATTACATGCTGGGGTTGCTTTGACAGTTATTACTGGATGCTACTTTCTAAAGCAGAGATGTTAATCACAAAAGCGTCTCTCTAACCAACTTAAATCATATTAGGTTGTCTGTTGCAGCACTGAATGCTGGTTGTAATGAGCACTGTGTGGTATGAAACTGCACAATTTCTTTTATACCTCCAAGGAAGAGTATGAGGTTTCACACAGGAATCAGCTGGTTGATTGCCACAAATATTTCCATTATAGTTTTCAAAGGCTTCAGCATTTGCTTACTGGTGAAAAGAAAAAAAGAATCTGGTTTAGAGGAAGCAATAATAAATAATGTTTAACAACAGACTTTATTCATCAGGTCTTTTTCTTTGCAAACATTCAAAGCACACTGTAAATTTGACTGCAGGTTATCAGTTAAGACAATTAGAGCATACAAACACTACAGCTGCATCTTATCTGATGGCTTGTCAACACTCACTCTGCCACCACCACCAAAGCACAATTTCAAGGCATCCTTCATCTTCAGATGTGTTGCTCAGGCATAAATGAATTGTTCTGCATGCTGGACACATTCCAGTAAGCCTTACATCTACAAATAGTTACTTGCTTAACTTTAAGCACCAGGTAAACCAATTGTGTTTGCTGAGATTACTGGTGTAAGTAGCTTCGTAGCAGTGTGAATTTGGGGCCAACAGCCACACACAGTAGAACTGTCCTCTCAAAAGAAAGCAGAGCAAATTGTGCATTCTTACTCAGACACGCTCTCAGCAGCAACTCAAGGCTTCATCTGAGGATTTCATCCATTAGTACTATCCCTTCACCAAATCATGAGGTTTTTGGTTTCTTTAAGTGAACTGGATACTGATTTGATTCTCACATCACATGATTTTTTAATTTTTATTTTTATTAAAAATTTTAACACAAACTGAAAGTCAAGGTCTGTACCCTAAAGTGCTTACAGTCAACCCATATACTAAAAATCAAAATTAGGTCTTTCCTAACTGGGAATGCAGTCTGGCTCTTAGCTTGTAAATTGGAAAAAGTCAGCCTGGCTTCCAGTCCAGCAGCAATCTGCCAGCACTAAGTAAGATGTTTTATAAATTTTTATTTTTTTTTTTTTCCCTCACCAACAGGATTGACTCAGAGGGTAGTAAGAGACAGGTTTTGCAACTTTGTAATGCTATATTCATAAAAATACTTTTTTAAAAATTTTTTTTTTAATGTCTGAGCAGTTTAAGCAGAATTCAGTGGGCATTTATTCTTGTAGCAGATTCATCTGTTTTTCACCTATTTTTAATTTGTTCCATCAAAGGCACTTCCTACAGCTTGCCTTCCCCTCGCACTCACACCCCTTTTGGTTGCCATCTCTGCCTTCATTAATCAAACTGGATATTTTGGGCATTTGTTGTCTAAACCAAAATCTGGAATAATAATGCAACGATTTTTAGGGCTGTGAGATGTTTCCAGGGGAAAATAGAGACTCCTAAGTCTATTGCTGTCACTGTATCACTGCATTTGTGTCCCACAGTGAAGAGAATTTCTTGGTAACTTTTTTTTTTCTGATGTGATATCCTCAGGCACCCTCAGCTTTCACTCTAAGCAAAATTAACAGCTTTGAGAGGCACACTCCTGCAGTTTCTGTGCACATCTCCCCCACATTCATTAAATATCCTTTCTCCTTCACACCGTTATTCCTGTTAAAACACAAAAATTCTATTTGGTAGAGAAACATCTCTTACACTAGCATTTTGTAAGTTACCTTATAATTCTGAGATTGGCTTTGCTTGATTTTTTTTTTCCTTAGCTTCAAATGCTAAGACAACATGCAAAGAGACTATGCAGTTTAAGAACATTATTTACCTTTCACTACAAAAAGAGGAATTATTTTATATAGCAGTGGTTGGTGAAATAGCTAACGGTGCAATTGCAAAGGACTAAGAACATAATGAAAAGGTAGTATAAATGTCTTTGGAACATACATTTTGAGGATGCAATGAAAATTAACTTTCCTCACTCTAATTCTTTCTCCTCTTGCACTGGTTCTCCAAGAATCTGTGTATGAACATTAACTAGCAGCAAAAATAATTTTGAAAATCCCAGACCTGGGAGGTTTATTTCCTCAATTTTCAGTTGTTTCTATTCTGATTAATATCTTTTCTACCAAGATTTATGTTCATATTTTGGTCAATTTTTTTATTCCCTCAATTTCTATCACTATTTAACAGTCCATTTTGGAATGGGGAGCCACAGGGAATAGCAAAATAGTAGGGATATAAAATAAAATACTTTGTCCACAATAAAAATAGTAAAGTCAATCGAGCAAGATACTAGCAAAATAGTAAAAATATTATATTCCATATTTTTCATTAGCACAATCTAAAAGTGCAGAGAGACTAATCATGAAAAAAGTCTTAAGAAAACCCACAACAGCCCAGAAGGTTACATCTTCACCATGTTTATGTAGGAGGATAAAAGAGTTCACTCGTACAGGGCTATAATCCAGAAGTCCAGTGCCTACAGAATTTAAACCAACATCCAAACAACATTTTTCTTCCTAGAAGAAAGCTACAACACTTGGTTCTTTATCCAGTGTGCCTGGTCCTAAGATAAAGCCATAAATAAGGACCCAGCATGACAAATGATAGAGAAAAATTTTGCTAGCCAGCCTCTACATGATGCCAGCAACAATAAGAAATGCTTCAGCTAAGTTTTTTTTTTTCATTGTACTTATTGAGAGCAGAAACACAAATTCACCATCAGAGTGCACATGCAGACTTACCACATGGTGCCACTGCCACTAACTGAGAAAAAAAAAAAAAGAAAGGTGAAGAGCAGGAAACCACTGGCTGCATTTGTACTGTGTACCTTTAGGGTTCCTTAGCAACTTCTTCAGGTGTCTTCTCCTCCACGGAAACTGAAAATTGAGACAAAACACCAGTGAGAAACATTGGAAACAACTTAGTTGTCAACAAACACTTGAGTAAGTCCTTTCCTTTACTCCAAAGGATCCTTAGTACAAAGCCATGGAAGGTATACAGACATTTTTCCTTTTAGCTTTTTAATGCTAACTGTAGAAGAGTTTAGAGGCCAAACTCCTAAACTCCCTTGAAAATCTCCACAGTGATGATTTTAACACGCATTTTTCTTTGTGTTCAATTATATTATTCTACTTCAGCAGCAATATAAGATAGTTTATATTTTACATCTAGCCACTTATCAGGGCACTGAGCACAGAACACCCCCGCGATCCAACTGAGCAAAACCTATTTTTACTGCATGGCATTCAATTGCAAAATTAAGTTTTCTCCCAAACCCAGTCATGGCCAGCAGCCACACTGCATCACTCGAGTGCTGCAGGCTCTTGCAGCTAGTGCAATGCAAACAGCCATTGGTGCTTTCAGAAGCAAAACATTTCAGACCCAGCTGTACTCTTGCACCTTCTGAAGATTGCCCCGACTCCTCGGCATCAGCGTCCTGGCTCCTTGAGGATGTGTCAGAAATCTCTTCAGCTGCTGAGGCTACTCCTTCCTTGACACTGTCTAAGTTTTCCTCGCGGACAGAAGAAGCTGCAACATCCAAGACTTCACTCACAGTTTCTATGAATCAAATTAGAGAGATAATTGTCTTGTCTTTCCATTCACCGGCATACAGAAGGGCGAGCTGTTGAGGCTCACAATGTACCTGCCTAACATACATGTTAGACGTAACTGAAGGCAACAGGATCTATCAGATGATTAAATTTTATCATGCAAATAAAAGTTTGCAAGTGGAATTCCAGGGGAGGTCTGACTCTGGGGAAGACACCTCTAAGTATGAGCTATTTTCATGTCTTTAGACACAGGTATTCTCCAATGTATATTCTCTTGAAGATACCTTCATTTTATTTGCTAATTTCTGTGAAACTATTAATGACATGCAAGGTACTAATGGCAAAGTTTCCCTGGAAATAATCCGAGTCTGATCAACACTGTAGGACATCACACATACACTCCCCAGACGTCACAGGTAGTTTTAAGGTAGAAATAGCCTAACCTCAGGCAGCAGGTTCAGGCTGCAATTCCAGTGTAGCACGATTACCAATTTTTTTTCAATTCTCCTTAAGGATAAAGTAATCTATCTGTATAAGAAGTCTGTAATAGGTAATATGTCTATACACAAATACACTCTGCAGGGAGACTGAACACATCACCCAGCGGTTACAGGTTAAATAATACTGGAGTCAATTCTTACCATGTTTTTCTAACCTTCCTCTTGGAGGTCTCCATCATCACACACCTTAACTGCTCAACAGCTTAAGGTTTGCTGGGACTTTGTTGTTACCAATCGTGTCCTGTACTAATTTACATGCATATTAAATACAGCTAACCAAACAGCTTCATCAGAAGTTCAATAAATGCAGTAAATAGGAGTTTTGTAGACCCTTTGCCAAACATCAACATATTCCAAACATCAACTGTATTTTGCAGAATACTGACTGAATTTTGAAGAAGCAACAGAAAAAAAACCAAAACAAAACAACCAACCAAACACAACAATTCAGGAATTGGTACTTTTCTCTTTATAGGGAACAGCTATATGTTAAAAAGAGAACATTTGAAATTCAGAACTTTAGGTATTCTGCAGCCAGCATCACTCGATGTAATGTGATGTATTTGCTATGGTAAACAAGCTGCTAGTTTTGAGTTTGTAACATCATTCAGTTCATATTACTAAAAACTTGCTCTCTAGCTTACAGTATTTCATCTTGTTACTTTTTATTTCTTCTGATGTTTCAGCAGAGGGAGAAACGTGGACTTTCTCGCTTTTTAAGGAAACCTTATTTCCTTTGAATGGGAATTGTATTTATTTGTCACCTACAGGACACCTGCCGTGAAAATAAACGTTAACAATTATACCACTTGTACTGAACACTTTGTCTCTGGTCTGAAGTATTCATGATGGTTATCAGAAAGACAACATATGCAACCAAATATGGATTCCTCCAATGTGTCCATCCACGTCTCTGCACTCCCTGCAATACAAAGGGCCTTGCTGCATTTCTAAAACCTATGTCCACGCACACAAGTAGTTGTCCTTGGTTACTGCAGGAAACTCCAGGTGGTACGTTTATTCAAGCAGCTTTCACATCTGGTCCTTGCACACATGTGGCTAGAGTTCTGTAGAAGCCATCTTCTTGGTGGTCCAAGCGCGCTTGCTTGCGGCAGCACCAGACACAGCAGCTCACACAGGGTCATTGTCCACAGATCAAGTAATTTTCTCCAGCAAAGATTCAGGCTGGCCCACAAAGATCATTTTGGCATCATTTCTTTGGCCCATTACAACTACAGCAAGCTATTGAAGTGTCTTGTGATGAGCACCATGAAGATAAGATCTAGTCTATAACCATGAAGGCTATTTTGAGCCCTAACCTGACAGACCAGAACAGACCTTGGCGTATTTTTTGGTGGTTTGTACAAGGCTTGGTCTTGGAACAAGTGCTCTGTATCCTACTCACAAGACCAACAGTTTTTTCTCTGTCCCAGGGAATTGCTGTGATCCCAGGGCAGCAGCAGCTGAAGGAGGACCTGACAAGCTGAGAACAAGTCTCCTGCCTTGGCCACACAGCTCTGCAAGGAACACCAGGCACAATGCCCAAGTCCCTCACATCCCCTCCTACCAATCAGCCGCTAGCACAAAGCGTTTCTGAGCTCAGGAACTTCTCCTTTTTGTTTCCCTGGATGTTAAATTTAATCCCTGTGCTATATTCCCCACCCCCTCCCCCTTCTGAAAAAAAAAAAAAAAAAAATCTGCATGCATTTCATATTTTTTCAATCCAGCTTAATCTCTCTCCGTTGTTCCACATGAAATCCTGCGGTAACTCCCTTTTTCATAAAAGACATTTTAATCTATGATGACTCATTTTCCCTAATCCTTGGAATTGGTTTTATTTTTCTATCTGTTCAATTATTGCAAAATTGTAAATAAGCCTCTAGTGAAACTCTACAGCAATTAACAGATGCAACTGAAATCACTTACAACTTCTGTTAGTTCTAACACTAAAAAATTTAAGCTTATTTACTTTTTCAAAACAGTTGTAGAGGAGTAACAGCTTCTTAACTGGTTCTGTGTTGTTTTCTGACTGATGATTAGTTTGAGATTTTAAAGTCCCCGTATTTCCTTGAGCGGCGATGACTGCGACCCACTGTGTCTATTTATGCCAGTGTTCTTGCAATTTCTACAGGCTACAACTGAGCAAAATCATCTGCACTGTGCAACTGCTTCTCCCAGCGATGACACATCATATTTAAGTGCTGTTCAGATGATGTTTTCTACTGAATGCCCAGCTGCTTTATCATTGACATTACACAATACCACTCAGGTCCTCGACACCTTCAACACAACACCCACTTGCAGCATTCCAGTCAGATTGGTCTCAGTCAAATGATGATTCACTCCCGACCCATGCAATTTAAAATCTGCCAAAATCTGGAACATTTCTTGTCAATTTTAGGTTCTACCCTGGGATAAGTAGCTAAGTCCCAGTATCAGTGGCTACAGTTTTCTTTGATTTTGCTAGGCATTCATATATATACCATCACACTTACAACTCTCAAACAGGAGCTTGACTTCCTTGTGGTTTCAACAAATGATAAAAGACCTTAAAGCCTCAGAGATATCAAAGTAATCATGTTTACTAACTGTAGGCTTTGCATACTGCATCAACAGCTGTTCTGAAAGCATTCGAAGGGATTTTAACGTACCAAGGATTTTGAGGACAAACATGCCCAGGCTACTCAGCCCCCTGAAACATTTCCACTCCGAAACCACCAGTATGTAACATCTCTGTAGTATCCATGGCTGACGTGCAACACTGAACCCTAGCAGTCATACTGCCTGCTTCTGCCCAGGAGAGCTGTATGCACTCGCAAGCCAGCTCTAGCTCCTCTGCTTTAGGAGGTAGTAGTTCTGAGAGGAAATCCCTCCTTCCAAACTGCACCCACAGGAACGGAACATGACTAGGCAAGCACCAGCAACACATTACATATGCACCAAACACAACACCAAACCATTTATATTATGAAAACACATCTGGTTTGAGTTGAGTAAATACAGAAAAGGAAATTGATTTTAGGGACAAAAGGAAATTAAGGTTTTGTTTTCAAACTTCTTTTAAAAAAAACCCAAAACAAACGAAACCAACTAAAAACCCCCACACAAACCAAACCAACAAAAACCCCACACACAAACCAAACCACAGAAAAAAACAAAAAGGCAGCAGGCATTAGGAAGCGCCAGTAGCTTATTAGCATGATATCCAACACCTAGTTCCACCTAGAAATACCATTTTTAGGAAACCATAGCTATCATTTAAATGAAAAAACACCACCACCACCCCCAAAAAAGCCCACAACAAAAAATCCATCCAACCAAACCCAAAACAAAACAAAAGAACCAAAACCAACCAAACCAACCAACCCAGCAAGCTGCTCTCTGTATAAAGTAGTTATTCTCACAACCTTTAAAGACACAATTTTTACTCTTACAGGTGCTACAGTTGTAGCACTGCAGAGCTCAGGACTCTTAATTTCTGTGTGTTCACAGCTGAACAGAAAACAGTCCAAATCCAGGGCACTTCTGCATCCTCATGATGAACAGTTGAATTGTCGGAGTATTAGTAGGCTCAGCATTCATTCCCTAGCAGAACAGAGAAGCACAGTAAGCAGGGACCTGTGTGTCCTGTGTGACTGACTCATCTTTGCTCCAGCTGATAATAAAAATAATAACCCATCCACACACAGAGGTTGATTTTCTCCTGCTAATAATAAAAAAAACCCAACACAAAACCC
>JANIJG010009073.1:0-24049 GCA_024611175.1 Megaceryle torquata | reverse complement strand
GGTAACTTTTTAAAATGCAAAATGACATATTTTTCATTTATATATGGAATGGGAGTAAGTTTCAGCAATCGATGGATTAAAAAAAAAGTTTAGAAATTCTCTCTCTCAAGGTCTTTTAAAGTTCTTTTTTTTAAAAGACGGTAGAAGTTTGAACTAGCAGACTTCTTTTAAAAACAGACCTCAGCAAAAGAGCAAGAATTAGTCTGTATGAATATAGAGTAGCAGAATGGGGAGATTGTTACGTTTCTATCCCAGGCATCAGAGACCTGTAAGCAAACCCAGAGTTTGTATGTGTTCTTAAAGTCAAAAGTGATCTATGGTATGTTGATTTGTGCAACAGAGGCATTTGTTTAAAGATGTGTAATTGGAGCAACAAATCTCATAATACTTGCAAGTAAAAATACTTCTCCAGTGGTGAATAAAGCAGATGTCCTCAAACTATTTATCAAAGAATTGCTCAAGGCAAATTAATTGTGCTGTTATGTAATAAGATTTTTGGATTTGGTTGTACAAAACCAAGAATTCAGTGGTTCTGTAAGTCACTTGGAAGCAAACAAAAATGTTAAAACAACCAAAGACAAATACCAAAACTTGTCCTCATCAGGTCTAACAAGATTTATTTCTGGGTTTTTTTAAAGATGCCATTCATTTAAAGCCAAAGTAAACTATTAAGACTGTGTTTTCCCAAAGTATTTGAAAGGTAGGGGGTGAGGCATGGGTCTTTACAGTGTGTATCAGTATCTGATGGCATGGAGTGGGTAAAGAAGATGAAGCCAGACTCTTCCCATTGGTGCCCAGTGAAAGGACAAGAGACAATGGGAGTAAACTGAAATTATAGGAAACTTCAGTTTGGCCTGAATGACACTTCAGGCTGTAGCACAGATAATAATTGCATAGTTAACTACGTAGTTTGAATACATGTCTTTATCCAAACTGTATTTCTCTGATTTTATTTGTGCATCTACTTACTAACTTTTTTGGACTCCTGTTCACTAAAGAAATGTTTACTTTTTGTGATTTCTTACTCTCTCTTTCCTTGAGCCTGTGAACCTCTAACTGGAAAGAAAGGATATCAAAAAGGAAGCTTTCTCTCTTCATTAATGTGGTCTTGAAACTTCAGGGCCTTGGGCGTGTGCTTCTGTTTTAAGTGTTGTTTTTTAATCTGACTTTCTAAAGAAATGAGACTTAAGGTTGTGCTACCCTTTTATTGCTGTCTCTAACTGCCTTTTGAATTATCTTTGTACCTGTTGGTCATTTTCTGCCACATTTAATAGGGAGTGTGCCTCAAAGATACCACAGGGTTCATAAACAGAATAGCTTGTAAAAAGGATCCTGGTTTTGGTGCCACTGAGGGAAGAGCTGTAGCATAGGGGTTTCCCCCTTGTTAAACATGAGTGCACGCTGACTGGGAGATGCTGAAGAATTTAATAAATTCTGGTGCTTGTTCTTCTGCTTTAAGCACATCTGTGTTTCTGCACATCTGTGTTTTACTGGACATTCAGTTACTTGTGTAAAATACACAGCACTCTATTATGGTTTGCATTAAATTATCATATTAAATGAGTTGTGGAATCAACTGATAGGTGACAGAATCGTGTGATCAATACTACCTTTTGAAAATGGGAATTGTCTCTTATATGCACATTCATTGAAAATTTATTATGGTTAACTCAAGACTTAGAGATTCTCCCATTTTTATGTGGTCTGTAGGTTCAATTACAACTTTTAAAAAAATTAAACTCCTAAAGTAACTGAAGCCTCCTAGAAGCTGTAAATGAATAACGCTTTTAGTTTCTTTTATGAAAGTAATGTAACATGTCCCATGATTAAATCCTGCTACAAGTGGATTTTCCAAGCAATTTCACTAATGCTTGGAACAGTCAGTGCTCCAGATGCAGTCTTGGCTTATTTAGGAGTCAGTCCAAAGAATGAGGAAAACAGATTCCAAAAGAAAGCAAGCTAATTTACATACTGTAAGCATGTGCTAAAGTTTGTTTTGGAAATGCCCTCAACCACCTGGGATTGTAAATTTGGATTAAATGAGTTAACCCCTTCCCAATTGACACTGCATATATATTCATGATTAAAGATTCTACATGATTTTCTGAAAGGTACATCTTAAATTATAATTCAACAACATTATGACACTGTTTTAAAATAAAACCAGTAAGCTTTATTTATATTCACATATTTATATGTATAAATGCCACATTATTTGAGTTGATGATCTGAACAGCTTAATGGTTTAAAAACCCAAGAAATATACCTTGGCCACAAGCCAATATCTTCTGTTTTGGTGGTGATTCATCTGCTGTATAACAAACTCCATGAATGGATCCTGTCTAATTTTGAAGTTGCATGTAAATATAAACCTGATTCAATTCTATAATAACATGAGTAATTTAAGGGAGTTTCTATCTCTTGGGGTTTTTCATTATTTAATAGAAGTGGTATTAAATATGACCCATTTAACATTGTTGCACAGAAAGACTGTAAATGTTCCAGAAGTGACAAAGGGTATTTCAAATGGTGGGTGGGGTTTTTTCCTAACTTGGAATTCTAAGATTTAATCTCAGTAGTCCGCTTCTTCATCTGCAAATGTGGAGCAAAGTGCATATTTTACACGAGGTGACAGCCTGACATGTTAAGACAAGAATATTCCAATACCAAATAATATGAAAATACCCAAGATGTGGATTTTTTTTTTTAATCAAGTGGATTTGGGATTAAATGGTTCATTAAATCACATGAATTGATTTTTTTTTTTCTTTCTGTGCTATTATGGGTGATTCTTTGTGATGATCGGTGTTACCAACTTCATTGCTAGATGATTTTGACTCCTTAGATGGCACCTCAATGGTTGGTTGGTTTGTTTATTTGTGTTCTCACTTTCACGTTTCTGTTTCTCTTTGTTTACAGTCTGCCACTATATTTTCAAATTCTTTTTTTTCTGTTTGCTATGAGTGTGTACATGCAGTTGTGTTGCAGCTCCTTTCCCAAACATTACATCAGCATTATTTTTCTACTTGATCTGCTGTTCTTTTGACAGTTCCTTTGCCTACAGACCCAATTACCTTCTTATACCATTTGTCAGTATGTATGGGTTGAATAGAAGCAACATAAACATCGTTTCCATATAGAACTCGTGTTTGTTGCTAATTCTTTTGTTTGGCATAAACTGAGGTAACATTTTACTATGGATTTTTTTCCTCTTTTTCTAGGTTTGTATGGCAATCCTTAGTACATATATTAGTATCAAAGAATCAGGCCTTCTAAAACGTGCAGGTATGATATATGAGTAGTTTTTAATGTATCTTTGATACTTATCTTATTTTAAAGCAAAATAAATTTCAGGAGAGAAATAGGTGCCACTTCAACAGTGAATAAAAAGTTCTGATTTTGAAGGCACACTGAGGCTAGGTATTTACATACACAGTTATCTCAGGAGGTTGTTATAAATCTTACTTCTGTAGAAAATTAACTTAGCTTGAGTGGAACTATACCTGAGAGTAGAAATGAGTATTGGGGGCAGGGAGGAGCTTTAACACAACCAGAATTTTGTTAAGAAACTTGTGAACACCCTGGACAAATGTCACAAATCCAGAACTTTAGAGTAAAGCTCTTAAAATGAAGTGCTGTTACAGCACCCAAACATCTTTAGTTTAGTTCTTTCACATCACCATCTATGCAATTATTAACGCATTTTAGGTACTGTAGTTGGTTCAGATCCGTCTGAGCTTTTGAGTTCAGACAGAAAGGGCTAAATTTTATTCTGGACAGTCATTCCTTTTCTACCTGTCCTGTTAAGTTTTTGAAAGCTTATTAGATCGTAGCACAATGTGAACAGAGGTCAAATTGCATCCTGTGTAGTAATGTTCCCATGCTAAAATACTGAGCATTGGTACCACTGGGTACCAGCAGGCTACAATACTTACTACCTTACTAACTTGATGCACTTAGCAAATCTAACCTTGTTCTGTGCATTTTTCTTGTGCTGCACCAAATCAGATAAGCTTTCTTGAAACCTACAGAGTTTATGGTAATCAGCTCAATGACGTGAGGTATTTCAGAATAGTCAGTCTGGGTCTAGTAATGTTAACACTGTATTCAGACTGGTTCCTTCCACCCATTTTTCTCCATATCCCTGTCCCGTGATATCCTGGATAATTAAGGATTGTTACACTGCATTTGAAATTTAAGGAAATAACTTGCTGAGATATTTAGTATCAGTTATCCCAAAGTGAAATTAATTTAATTGCTTTTTCAGTACAAATATTTGTGAAATATTACAGAGAAGTTACTCCTGGTGTGGATTTTGCTTTTCAAGTGCTGAATGATCTTCTTATTTCTTTGCTCAAGAACTGTTTGTTGCAGGAAGTATTCCAGATATTGAATGTGACTGTACAAATCAATACACTGGTAGGTGACCTTGTAATATTTTTTTTTAATCTTTGATTTGTAGTTTCTTAGGTTTTTTTAGTACTATGCCATTTGTAGTAATGTTTGATTTTCCTCTGGGACTCAAATCTTGTGGGGAAAAAAGAGCAATTCAAAAGTTCCTATTATAAAAACCTTTAAGCTTCCCAGTTGAACAGAGTTGCAAAACTGATTGTGCTTCTTTGTCTACATTAGCCAGCTGTAGATGTTCTTCTGAAAGTTTTTGAGCATGTGGCTACTTTGAATGTAAGAGACGCTCTGCCTACGTTAATCAGTACCTTTTGTAAGGTATGAGTTTGATTGTACTACTGCTACTTGTTGAAATTTCTAAAATACCTTGCCTGTTTTAAAACTCAAACATATCACTTTAGTATTTTTTAGTACTATTTTAAAAAATTTATATTGTGACTAGCTGAATTTGCAGTATGGGTTTATATTTATCCCTGATGGGTTTTTTTTAACTGACATTCAATATGATGTGTTTTTTCCCTGCTGTTTGCTACTTCCCTCGGGAAATATGGAAGTGGTGACCATTTTTTGTGTGCTTACTTTTCTTCCCCTGTTTGATATTACAGCTCATTGATGCTGGTATGTTACTTGAATTTGAACATTTTGACTGTATTATTAAGTTCCTTCACCAATTGCAAGTTTCCAGTCAGGAATTAAATATTGTTTTGAACATAAAATCCAGGTATGTCTTTAAGGAAATATTATAGAATTTTGTTTGTTGTGTTCCTTTTTCAGGTTCTATCTTTATATTTTTTTGTAAAAATTTCTAAAGGCGATTAGAAAAATGCTCATTTATTAATGCTGAGTGATGTCTCCCTAGCACTTGCACAGGATTGTGAAATTTTTTTTAATTAATTTTTTTTTTCTTTTTTCCCCCATCATCTCTATCATACATGCACACACAAGTTGAGAAACTAAATTTGCAATTCATAAACGAACCTTTGATTCTTAGAGGAAACCACATAGGTAGCATCTACTGTGTGAAAACAAGCTGTCACTGTTTCAACTGAAAGCACTATAGAAATCGTTTGCTGCTTTCATACTTTTCCTATAGAGTTCATTTCAGCTACATATCTTTTTTTTTTTACTGCACGTTGGAGATCATTTTTATTAGTTTTCAGATCAGGAATCTGATCCACGAAGGAATGACCCCTTCCAGGTTGCATCATTATGTGTTTTCAGCACAGACTGAGCAACAGTCTGTACCCATGAAGACTGAGCAGCTGTCAGACTTCAACTACATGTGTCAGCTCCTTCATGTGTAGGTTATGTATCTCCACACAATAGCATTGCACTGGGTAGATATAGCCATTGTTTCCTTGTGGGCATAAGAATAAAGTGTTCTGCTACGAGATATTTGAAGCTGAATAGCACTTTATTTCATGTAATTAGCTTTTTTGCTTTTTGTTTGTTTGGTTGGGGTTTGGTTTGTTTTGTTGTTTTCTTATGTCAGCAATAAATATGATACAGCTCTGCATTTACTTATCGGATTGAAAGTCTTATTCACACTTTTTTGGTTACATTGGTACTGAGACAAGGGAATATTTTTTGTGAAAATAGCTCAGCTCCATTATTTGATTGATACATGTATTGACATCCTTTGGCATGATTGTAAATGTCAATTTTCAGTGTCCAGTTTGCATAGTGTGCAGTAAAAAGAATTTAAAAATCAAATCAATTTTTAGTTCATATATGATAATTTGTTGATCACCTTCTGCTAGAGCATATTTTACTTAAATAGGATGTGTTAAAATGAAGTATTTATATTTTTTTTCACTTACAGAAGATTTCAGGAAAGATATTTTGGAAAGAACTGGCTTTTTGACTTCAGTTTGGCAGTGTCTGAAATCCAGGTAAAATATGTACATTCTTCAAGCCTCTTGGAATACTTAAACCATTAATTCTTTTAAACCTACAAGAAATAACAATTTCTACATCATTTACAATTAGTGGGCTTTATTGTTAAGTATATTGAGATTATGATAAAATGTTTTTATGCTAAGACATATTTGGGAAAGATAACATTCAGGGAAAAGTTGTCTTTGGCTTTTCTGTGATGCCAGTATTTTAATTTACATACTTATAGTTTTTATCTTGGTTTTGCATCTAATTCAAAGATTTTATAGTTTTAAGCAATTATTTCCTATGCTTTACATTTGTTGTGCTTGTAATTAGTAGTTGTACATAATTTGTCACCAAAAATATTATTTGATATATTATTTAGCAGATATAATTCATCTCTAGTACATAAGGAAGCAATTGTCATAGCATGTAAATGACAACAACAAGTATTTTAAAGAATAAAAAAATTATTTAAAATTCAGTAATTGGACACTTGCATCTTTGATATTCAAGGGAAAATTACTTATTATAGAATCATAGAATAATTTTGGTTGGAAAAGACCTTTAAGAGAGAGTCCAACCATTAATTGTAACACTGTCAATCCCACAAATAAACCATGTCTCTAAGCACCTCATCTATAAGTTTTTTTAAATACCTCCAGGGATGGTGACTCCACCAGCTTCCTGAGCAGCCTGTTCCACTGCTTAGGCACTTGGCCTTGCTGAATCTTCTGCCATTGGCATTGGCCCATTATGCACAATGATAATATAGTGTACATATTACCACACTTACTGGACAGATCCTAAGACCAAAATATAAGAAGGGAAGAACAGAACTGATGCTTTTTATTCCTTTAACAGTAAAGCCATCAAGTGATCTGGCAAGCAAAAGACTAATTCATACAGAAAATAACTGTTAATTTGAC
Organism: Megaceryle torquata; assembly: GCA_024611175.1. Lineage (NCBI taxonomy): Eukaryota > Metazoa > Chordata > Aves > Coraciiformes > Cerylidae > Megaceryle > Megaceryle torquata. The sequence goes on along the minus strand of JANIJG010009073.1, from coordinate 16,835 downwards.
ATGCATCATGAAAAAAAAACCCAAAAAGTAAAATATTGGATGAATGCCAGTTCTTAAATAGGATGAATAAGTTATGAGTTTCTCCAGTTGGGGTCGTGAGATAAGTGGAAAAAGGATTTTAATTTCTTGAGGGACTTTAAATTTCTTGCATGGAGCAATCCATGCAAGCTAGGCAACATGTAACTGTGCTATATTGAACATGGGGATTCTTGGCAGTAGCATTTCATCTGCATCTTTTTTTCCGCTCTAAGTCTATCCCAGGTGTATCTCTTGAATTTGAATATATTTTCCATTTGGTATTCTGGAAGCAGATGTATTTATATTTATCCCTTGCCTTCTCTGCAGCATTGCAAGGAAAAAAGTGATTGGACCAAGCTGGGAGCTTTGTATGTTAATGCAAGAAATGGATGTGAACGTTCTGATGATCTTCAGAAATTGTCTTTGTGTATTGCTGAAATACTGACCAGAGACTCCGAGACAGACAGACCAGGAGTTCCTTTTTGTGATTTTGCTGATGCAGGTAAAATTAAGATGCAAGAAATGCTTTTCATTCATCCCTATTATTTGGAGACTTTTAAAAATTGGTAAAAAACAAATTCATATAATAACTAATATTCAGAAAACAGTATATGTTAAAATATTCAGAATTTCTTGAGGTGCAAATGCAGTCAGCTAAAATGCTCAATAGAGGCAATTTTCTAGTAGAAGTAAAATCCACAGTACTTACACTTAAAGTTTTGAAAGGAGAAGATTTGAGCCTTGTGAAATCAAGAAGAAAAACCAAAATTGGTCTTTTAATAAGAATGTCCTATTCTCAGGTCAAAGGCAAACATATTTAAGTGTTGTCATGTTAGGTGTCGCACTCTTAGGAGAATAAATAAACTTCAGAGCTGTAAATACAGAATACAGCTATCTCTACAGATACATTTCTGTATTTCAAAACACATTGAACAGAGTTACATCATGTATATAATTTGTACTTTCTTTTCTTTAGTAATTTGGATTTTCAGAGTTATTTCATTCTCTAAAGAACCAAGAATTTCTGCAAGAGCTGGGTCCACAAAAACCAAACAAAAAACAACACCAACAACCTTCTACTTTTTAATAGTTCTGGCAGGCTTTCTTACCCCTTTCCTCCCTGTGACTCTTCATTTACATATATTTATCATTCTTCCTAATAAGTATGAAGAAAACTGAGGCTCAGTGAAGTGTTGGTAGGATATTAAAGTATTTTATAATGGATGACTCAGATCTTTTTTCAACTTGTATTAACTACTAAAACATGATGAGTATTTATTCCAGATATGTGACAAGAGCATCTTCTTACCACAGACTTTCAAATTATAAAACAACTATCACAGCTTCCAGTTGTGACACAGATACAATATTTTGGTGGTGCTTGGAACTTAGTATGTATTACTTAGAGCAGTGGTCTCCATACTGGTAGGTACCTCTCTCAGTGAAAAATTTTTGTCCACTCCGCCCCCTATTTATTTATTTATTCATAAATTGTATACATGTACTAGGACACTGTTATATTAAGTACATTATAAAATATACATAAGAATAAAGATGTAAAAGCTGAGATGAAAATATTTTTAAAAGCTTTATTTATTTAATCTTTGTTTATTTTTTTAATGGTACAAAAATATTTTCTTCCCACACCTGAATGGATTGTTCTTATGCTGACATCCCACTTCAGAGACCACTGCTCTAGAATGCCAGCAGTGCTTCCAAAATGATTGTATACTATGGATGGAAAAACTTGTAATTACTCAATTCTGTAATTAGAAAGTTACTACTCTTAATGGCGACAGTTTTCAGAAAGTATATTTAATATTTTTTTAAAGGACTGGGTTTTTTGAGTTTGTTTAAAACTACATTTACATGTTGTTTTTTTTTTTCCAGTAATACAAAATTCCCAACATAATGAAGCAGACAGAATTTTCATTGGAAGGATTGGCATCAGTGTAATGTACTCTTATCACAAAGTACTGCAGTGGATAAAGGTATAGTGGACTACAGGAACCTGTCTAGAAGAAAAAGTCAATTTTACATGTTAAACTGTGTTTCTCTAGTTGAAAGGCTGGATGTGTGACCTACCTTCCCATTATCTTAATATTTCTTAATTGTCCAGCTGGATCAAAGCATTTTATTGTTCCTTTCTGAGCAGTAGTCTTCTGTGGAACCCATCATAAGTTTGTCTTGAAATCTAGAAACTTGATAGTTCAGGTTCAGCTTCTGACTTTCCTGAGCTAAGGATGAATCTGGATTAGGAGACAGGTCTTCCTGACATTCTGGGGCAAGGTGCTGATGGGGTTATTTCCCAGAAATGTGACTTTCTTCCATCTGGCAATATTGCTGTGTTCTGAGACCTCCCATCTGAAGCAATACTTGCAGAAGTTTGAGTTGGCCCTTTCCTGCACTAATGCTTCTGAACCTGACCTTATATGGAATGAATAAGGCTGGGAAGATGGAAGAGAAGCATAGGAAGGCTGCTGCTGCATTTGGTGAGCTGGTCATTCCCCAGAACTTCTTCCAGAAGTGCTTTTCTAGGGTTCCAAGTTAAGTTGTGTGAATCTTGCAGACTCACCAAAATTTAAAAATAAATAATAAAATAAATAAAGAAAATTACAATCTTTTCTTTGCTGTCAATTATTGCAGAGGGTTAGGAGACCAGACCTTTCACTGATGTTTTACACTCTTTAGGCCTTGTGCAATATTAAGTTCACTGCAGAAAGAACCATTTCAATGTTAATTTTCTTTTACTTCCTAGAAGAAAGCATTGTACACCAAGCTGGATCTCCTATACAGTGCAACATGACACATGACAACATAAGACATAATATAAATCACTAGTGGTTTTGGAGTATATTTTGGTCAGTGATCACATTCTGAACTTACTTTTGTGTCAATGAGCCTGATCCTTACAACTAATAATGATGCTGTACTGGGATGTTCCTCAGCCCATACAAGGAGATTTCCAGCATGTATTTTTTACTAATAAAAGCAAACTCTCCTTGTATCCTCTTGTTTCTTGGGGTTGATTTTTTTTCTTTTTGTGAATTATCATAGAGGAACCCTTTCTAGTTTGCATCAAATAATTAAAATCTTTTGTACTATTGTCTCTAGGGCATGACCTTCAGGAATTCTGTTATGTAAAACCTGTACACTGCTTAGTCTGTTTCCAGAGTCAACTCAAGTCCCAGGAGACAGACATGCTTAGTCTAGAGGCAGTATACCCCTTTTGATGAATCATTATTTTTCAGTATTAGCTGATTGACTTGAATTGTCTTCAGCAGATCTCAATCAAGCTGCAGCACAGTGGGGTACTGTTCAGGAGTAAAGGGGAGAGAATCCTTGTATTAGCACTTTTGTAGTGCTGCACTAGAACTTTTTCAATCACTTTTGTTCCACAAAACTCACCAGTTAGAACAGTTTTAAGATATTCCTGACCATAGAAGAGGTAGTCTTAATTTTTGGTATTGAGGAGTGGTTAGTGCTCCCATGCCCATCAAAGTGCTTAATTTGGCTTGGGTTTTGTCTGTCTTCTTTAGCAGAGACAGCATATATTGAGTGTTTGTTGGGAAATGCCTTCATATATTTTAGCTGTTTTCCAGATCCATCATAAGGGAGATCCTGGTACTTGGGTTGCAGGACCTCTGATATTCCAAGGAGATTCATCTTCATGTCCTAATTTCATAGATGCAAGGTGTCAAAAGCATGTGTAGTGTTTCTCTTGTATAACATGAGCTACTAAGTAGATGGTTCTCATAATACTATGATCTTTTTCTCCTGTCCAATAGATCATCACTTCTTTGAGAATGTTATGTTAGGTATTAAACCTGCCTCTCGACAGACTGCTCACCAAGATCCTCAAATAGCCTTGTAGACAACCTGGCTTGACCATGTGGGAATGGGAATGAGGCTGTGCTCCGAATGGTATTTATCAGAACTGGCAGATCCCAAATTGATCTTTCCTTCAGGGATGAACTACAACTGTCATTCCTACCTCTCTCCAATAAGCTTCATCATTCCATTATAGGTATCTGGTAAATCCCTAATCCTGTGGCTATGGACTAATCTGCTTGATCCCTGTGCCTTTTTCTTCCAGAAAGTGTCCAAGACAATGAGGTAGCAATGGATTTGTTCTTCCTCCTGCGCCCAAAGTAATTTTGGCTTTAGGACATACCCTATGCCATTTTATTAGTATATTGGACTGCCTAAAACTCTAGATGTGTTTTTCAGATCACTTTCCCTTCACGAACATCAAATGTCTTTACCACACAGCTTTGATGTTTTGTGTCTCTCAAGGGTACCATATGTCTGCTTCTTGGTCCTGAAGAGAATATTCTTTGTCAGTGCTAAGCAAAGGTCATAAAACAGATGTACTTTCAAAAAAACATGCTGGTTTTAAACATGTGAATAGGTCCTCCATGGAGATAGCTCTTCAAGCAGTGCTAGACCACTTTCTGGGCATTTGCTTGTAGAGAATCCCGCAGCGTTAAATGTTCCTTTGGCAACTACTTCATCCACTTCCTATTTCAGCTATTTCCTATCTTGAAGGACTTTGCTATGTTTTATTTTTACCCAACCTTTTATTACTTCAGAGTATGGGTCAGAGGTTCTTGTCCAGTTAAGGACCTAATTCCACAACTGCATTTTTATAGTGTGTCCCACCTTTATAGATCTCTTGTAACTTACAGCTGCATGCTTTCCATCTTTTCTATAAAGACCCACTTCTTAGTGGTTCTTCCTTTGGCTAGAAGGACAGAACAGATGCAGATCCTCTTTAATTTTTTGTTCTGTCTCTGGTTTGCACTTAGATTTCAAGTTTCTATTTTGCTGTTAAAAGTTTCATCTGAGTCTTTCTGTTGTGTGTATTTTTCCATTTGGCCACACACATCTACAGTTGAATGGGTTCCTTACACCTGAAATGTTAACTGCAGTGATGTAGTTAGTATTGTTTTATAGGTTATGCTGAGATGAACCACTGCAGATACTTGTAGGCCTTCAGAAGTCTCCAGTTTTGCACATATGCCAGTTCACAGTATGTATGTGTACATGCTTAAAGCATTTTCCAAAAATGACCTTAATAAGGAAGTTTTATTTTCTGTCAACTTCTCTGTTATCCTAAACATCCCTTTCCCTCTACCTCCACAGCCCTCGTTCTGCCACCCCAATGTGTGCACACATGACCACGATTTTTAATAAGTCAGCTCCTCATTGATGCACCTACTAAGAGCTGCAGTTCATCTGATTTGGAGTTTCATTTGTGCTGCTTAAGCAGCAAGGTGCAGCCAGGCAGGAGAAGTGCTGAATCCTTGCCTTGCTAGCATCATTCATTTGATATCCCACCTTGACTTGATAATCATCTTTTCTTAGATTGGTCAGATCTTAATTACCTTTGAAACAGCTACCTTTTTTCCTTCTTTGATTGCAAAGGCCAACCAAATGTTTAAGAGGAAGCTTCTGTACAAAACCAGTCTAAATATCAACCTGGAATATAAAGATAAAGTTGTTGGTTGTTACACTGTTGGCCAGACCCAACTTTTTCCACCTTATTGTCCTGCTGAGTACAACTATCAGTGGTTTATTGGGCTTATGCTGTAGTAGTTACTTCAGTTTAACAATTGTGTCTCTGATGCCACATGAAATATTTGTGTGATCTTTCTAGAATATTTTATGTTGTGTAGTGCTGAATGGAATCAAAATAGTCATATTATCAATGTACTAAAGCAAAAATAAATTATATTAAAATACTGTATATAGGAACCTTATACAATAGAAATAATATTATGGGGAATAGTGTGCTGGGAACTGCTCAGCAATAGATTGGAGGAGGTTTTTTGTCCACAAAGTGGGGGGAAAAAAAAAAACAACTTAGAAATTTTACTATATCTTTTTTTTCCCCCAGCTCAGTTGGGATAACTCAACTGATGCCAATAAATCTACCACCAAATTAAATCTGCTGTATTTTGTGTAAACATACTCTGTGTTCACTGATGCCTTTGCTTCTCCGTTTCCCTTCTCCCTCTTATGCTAGGGAAGGAAGGTTTTGGATAAATTGCATGAGCTACAGATACAATTTACAGTCCTGAAAGGACTTACAGGTGTAGAGAGGTTAGCATCAAGATGTCAGATTGTTAATAAAGCTGCAGAAATTTTTCTTAAAACTGGAAGTTTGGATGGAGCAACATGGGTATTGAGAGGTAAGCTTTTCATGTAAGAAAAATGAGTTTTGACTTCAAATTTGAACAGTCCCCTTCTATGACAGATGTCAGATAAAAGTTACAAGCTGGTCTATGTTATTTAATAAATTAATACTGGGAAAACAAAAATAAAATCTGATCCAGCTCACTGATCAGTATTCTTCTTGATATGCGTAAGAAATACTATTAGCAATTCCAATTTTTTTTTCAGAAAAGTTTTCTTAATAGTCTGCCATCAACACCATTCTCACAACCTACCATAATAAGGGAAGGGTGTAGCTTGGAAAGTCACCTTGCCCTGTGTGGATTTCCTTTTAGCCAGGAGATACTTGGTGTCAAAAAATTTTGAGGCTTGGAACAATGCAGTGTTTCTTTACCCCTCACAATATTCACATTTAGCTTTAGAATAGTACTGTATTTCTGCAATTAAATAATACATAATTACTGGCTTTTGGGAATTCTGATCCTCAAAGAGAAGAAACTCTGAAGTATGAACAAGAATAGAAAGTATTGTCTAAAGTAATACTGAGGATCTAAAACTTTGTATTCAGTTGTATATATGTACCTAGATAGGCATTTCTATACACCCATTTTATATATACCACTGACAGCCCATTTTACTACTGTGTTATTTAATAAAAGGGGTTATTTACAATATAAAGGTTCTATCTGAGAAGTACTGGTGATAAGGATGAACTATTAATAGTTAGATCTTCATTTTCTGTGAAATTCTGAAATTTGTTTTCTGCTACAGTTTACAGTATATTCTTAATGGCTAAAAGTCTCAGTGTCCATCAGTTTCAGCTCATAGAAATAATACTGCACTGTTGTTTGCCACAGAGTCAGAGTGGACTGCAAATACACTGTTGTGGCCCTGTGATAAAATGGACATCCTCAATCGACATAATCTGTTATGCACACTAATGCACAAATACTTGAGGAAGAGTTTATACAGGCAGGCATTTGAAGTTCTGCAGAATTTACCAGGTTTTCAAAGTCATTCTGGTAAGTAAAGAAAAAGACAAGCCCACTGTTTTCCAAAGGGTATAGCGTCAATTAAAACATGTATTGTACTCTGCATCTCTTGCTGCACACTCACACACATGCATGTACATGCTCATACACAGAGTTTAGACACCTGTCTTCCTCTTTTTCCAGTTGTCTCAGTTACACAGGGCAACAGGAAGGACCCACTACATTTTTAAAGATCACACACAGTCTACACAATAAGATAAAATAGGAATATAATTGGGGTGATTAACTTCAGATAAATGCATTATTTTTTTTCTCTAACTGAGCTAGCTAACTTTGGCTGCTGCTTCTACATACCAGGAACTGAGTTTTCTTTTTAATTTGTCTGACAAATTTTGGATGTGTACCTCAAGATGAGATACATAGTTACTTAGGCTCCAATGAGGAAACCTCATCTGATTCCTCTGTGTAGGAATTCCTATTGTCAGTGTATGCTTTTAGGTTATGTTAGGAGAGTTTAGTTGGAAGACCATTTGCTTAGAGAATTCTAAAATGATCTAGTCCTTTGAGGCATAAGGTGGATACAAGATTGCTCAGTCCTGCTAAGAAGGGGGACAGTTCAGAGGAAGTGGACAGTTCAGAGTAAGAGTAGAAGCAGAACTTGAAGCACCAAAGTGATTTTTATTAGTGCAAATTTTAAGAGATCAGGTGAAGATTGTATTTATAGGCTTGAGCCAGGAAATATATTTTTATCTGATCCTGTTGGTTTTGGCAGCAAATTATTACTTGGACCTTAACACTTTCACAAGGTGAATGAACTAACTGTACAAAAAGACTTTAATTGAATAAAACATTGTCATAAGTTATCTCAACTTTGTTCCATTTTGCAGACAGAAGCAAGAGTCTTGATTTAGGTACTGTTTGAGAATAGATTCCTAATTAGATTTGCATTTGACTTAATTCAGTAGTTAATATTCTTCATTTTGTTTCAGGTACTGTAGATGTTTCCCAGTACAGATGCCTTTTTAACAAGCTGATAAGTGCCTGTTTTGAGAGCAAGAACCTTGGAGTCTCATGTTCTGCAGTAGATTTCATGCTTTCAAAAAACATAGTTATTGATTTTTTTTTACTTAGAAGATTAATCACTGCTTTGGGAAGAAGTTCTTTGTGGTCTAAAGCTAGGACCTATTACAAAAGTAAGTTGCTCCTTAACAATATCCTTCCCTTATGTTTTTTGGATAACCTATGCTTGTAAGAGTTCCATGTGTTGGGAAGAAATAGGTAAGAGTATAATTTGTAAGAAAACAATACTTTCTGTGTCACTATCAGCAATTTATTTGTAACTGAAATGTTTATCAGGAAAATAGTGACAGTTGAGAGTATGAATCAATTCATACTATGTGGCATAATATAAATGTAATTCTGATAAAATTAGTTTTTGACACTTGATTTCAGAATTTGAGAACTCTGAAATGGTTAAAAAGTGCATCATCACTTTTTCATCTAGGCAAATCAGCGTTCTTTATACTTCTGTTTAGAGATGTGGTGGTAAAATTATTAATCATCATAGAATGGTTTGGGTTGAAAGGAACCTTAAAAATAATTTAGTCTGAACCCCCCTGCCATGGGCAGGGACACCTTCCTTTAAATCAGGTTGCTCAAAGCCCCATCCACCTGACCTTGCACACGTCAGGGAGGGGCCATCCACACTTTCTCTAAGCAACCTGTTCCAATGTCTCACCACCCTCACAGTTTCAGTTTAAAACCATTACCCCTCATCCTATCCCTTCATGATAATGAGCCCCTCCCCATCTTTTCTGTAGGCCCCCTTTAAGTATTGGAAGGCTGCTGTAAGGTGTCTCCAGATGGCCTTCTCTTCTCTGGGCTAAATAACCCCAACTGTCTTCAGCCTGTCGTCATTAGGGGATCTGGCTAAAAAGTTTAGCCTACTAAAATAAAATTCCTTTTGACTAAAAGCTAAGGATCTGTGATTGTTTTCAACTCCCCACTTCTGAGCAAAGATAATACCGTGTGTGCCACTCTGATAGGATCCACCAAGAACCCTCTCTCTATAGCGTCACATTTTTTTCAAGGTCTCTGGGATCACTTGGCAGAAGACCAGGGGAACAGAGGGGGATATGCTGTTCAAATGTCCTCTCACTGTGATCATAGATAATAAAGCTGTCTGACCTATCCTAAATTGTAGCTGAGTTGTTATGCACTTGGAGTCCCCAGGTTTCCGACAGCTTTTTAATAATCGCTGATAATATTAATTGATAAATAACATTTTACAACAGTGACTATTATGAGTGACTACTTGCTGTGTTTTCAAATCTGGCCATTTCACAAGTGAAATATCAAACTCTTAATGGATTTTGAGTTTTTTTCCACATTCTTAGCCACATATCAAAGGAAACAGCATTGGCAATGCTAATTCTTTACGTTTTTGCATTTACTCTCAGGTGCTTTATCGATGGGTTGCTACCCACCACTGCAGGGAAATTTATATCACAAGCGTTTGATGATTCCGTCTTACCTGTCTGAGGTTGAGATGCTGTTGGCCATTGAAATATTTCTTGTTTCAAATGCCAGTGATATTCAAAAAACAATGGCTTCTAGTGAGACTCTTCAAATAATACTGAAAAGGTTTGTTGTCAGATATGTATCATTTTGATTATATTTATCTCTGTGATTAACGAGAGATGATATTTTCCATTGGCTAGGAAAGAGAGTGCTTGGTTTTTAAACTTGTTTTTAATTCTTGTTTCTGAACTGGTTTTAGAACAGTAGGTGTTTGGGGGAGGGTTATTTTATTTTTTTTTTACACATGTGTAGCCAAAAGTAATTGTTCCAGAGTGATAATGGCTTCTGTTACCTAACTGAATGTGTCTACAGCACTAAGAGTGTGCTGTATTTTCAAAAACAGGATAGATAGCTTGATATTTTGGTGTATAGATTCTTGCATTGTGGTTAAGCAGTGGAGTAGAAGGGAACAGTCAAAATGTTACTCTTTTCAAAAAGTAACTCTTTTCTTGGCTGCTTTTTAGAAAGGACATGAAGCAGTCTTACTTAATTCTCTTTATAGGGCACACTTCAATATTAAATGTTACATTTGGGGTTTTTTCCTTTCTGTGAGACTTGATGCTTTCTAGTAAAAATGTGGTTTGCTGCTTTTTTTTCCTTTTTTCCATAAACTACCAACCACTGTCACTAGATTATACATATAATTTATTTTTCAAATGCAATTTTATATGAAGACTGACTGGCTCAGCATCAGAATGTGAAACTGCATAGAAAAGCTATGTTTGTGAAGAAGGATGAACAGGGCATCTCAAATATGACTACTCTGTCTTCCTTCCCCTCTACCCACCACAAGAAATGCATCTCTTAATTTTGTTCTTTTGATAAATTAGAAAGTTTTTCCTCTTGTGTTCATGTGTATGCTATTGTACCTATGTTTAATGAGTAAGTTCTGCTCTCACAAAAAAATCAAGCAGGTCACTTAGGTACATCCTTACTCCAAAAGTGATTATATGCCAAAAAATGAGTAATCCTTTTGGATTCAAGCATGTACATGAATTCTTGCTATATCCAGTTCATAAAATGGTTTACATTCCTTTACTGAATTTCCCAGCCCATGGTCAAAGCTTTCTTCATGAAACATGCTGTGAGTATTGCAGACCTACTTTGCACTGGCATTAAATGCTATTACTTTTCATTACTGCAAAATACGTACACTTTTTAATTCTTCAGCTAAAATTTTCTAGACATTAACATACTTCATTGTAAGTGAAGTGAACACAAGACACTATTTTCATGGTTTTGTAGTCATGTTGCCAGTGTGAAGTGTCAGGCAAATGACACACAGGGCCTGTATGGTGCCTAATTTTATATTTGTTAAAATTCACTTACAGATGTGAAGATCAGACAGTTCAGAATAACAGTGACTATCAAGCGGCAGTGGAGAGACTGATACTGGCTGTTCATGCATCTGATCCAAAGCTTTTTCTCAAACATATGACAATGAATGTTAATATGGAACAAGTTTACATCTTGGAGCTTACATCTGCTCTAAAATGGCTTCAGGAGAATATGAAATGGGCGGGGAAGGTCTGGCTGTTTCAGTAGTCATTACAAATTACTAGTAAAGACATTTGGGGTTTAGTGGTTAAAGTATTGTTGAAAAGAATACAAATTAATAAAGGCACTTCCACTGTGTTCAGACTGTGCCTTACTGATTTACAGCAAGGCTTCAAAGTCAAGTTGTTTTTCAGTACTTACAGTGATGATAATGCAGGTAGTAGCACAGAAAGAGTAACTTTTTCCCTGACTATGCAGACTGTCACACTGACTTACATAGATGTTTTGTAATGGCATAATTATCTAATGGGGAAGGTGCAGCCTCAGAACCTACATACTACTTACTTACAGAGAATCTAGCACTGTTACTCTTCACCCAGCAGGTGGTAGTATATCAGTGCATTGATTGAGTGCATCTACTGAATTTGAGTGAGACGTTTTCCACATTGCTTCATAGAAGTCTATAGAAGTAATATGTTTCCTCAGAGTCTTGTAATAGAGTAGTAATAGAGTCTTCCTCAGAGTATCTTGTGAGGATATTGTTCCATCTGTGTGCCTCTTAGATCTTAATTTCCTTACTCCAAAAACCCAGCAAAAAGCACTGAGAATAAACCAACTTCAAAATCACTTGAGACATGCCTGACTTAGCATACCTTCCTTCACAGAACCAAATGAGTCTATACAAGTTGCTAACAGCTGAAGGTTTAGTTGTGTCTTGATGCTAACTTGTATATATATTGCTTTACCTTTGCACGTATGCATACTTCTCCTGAAAAGGAAAACTTGCTTTCTCCCTTGACTCTGCTCTTAGAGGGAAGTGGGTTTGCCCATTTTTTTAGTTTCTGCCAACTGCATGATGAGATGGAGGGTTCTAGCAAGCTACTTCTAGCATTCATTGTTCTCCAGGAGTTCTTTTTTTCATCTGCAAATCTTGAATAACATTCAGAGCATGAATTGCTTATGTCACATTCCATCTATGGATCTGCAGCCTGATTAAGAACAACCAAATATTTCCCACTGGAAAGCTCTCATGGCAGATCAGTGGGACCTCTGTCAACGTTGATACTTGCCTGAGCTCCCCACTTTTGTAGTGCTAGTTTAGATCTCCAGTACCAACCTTCATTGAACGTGACAATAATACAACTCTCTTAGTCCTGCTCTCCATCTTCTTTAGAGCTTTTTCTGCCAAAAAGTTCTGCTCTCTTTGGTATAGAAGTTCCTGCATTTTTTAAGGCTGTTCCATCTTAAGTGAAACCAAGATGGTGGCATAAACCCTCTGTGTTTTAAAAATCTTTCCCTCCTTAGAGCAGCGTAAGTCTTTTCCCCATTCCAGCAGCATTATTGCAGGTGTCATTTGTGCTTCTGAATCGTGAAAGTCATCATGATCTTAGTGCTGGATGGTTGTTGAGGGTTTTGGAGGCATGTTGGTGTTTTTTGTTTTGGGAGGTTGCTGCTCTAGTCTTGGAGATTCATGCCATTAATCTGACATCGGTAATCTTCAGGGTGAGGTCCTGACCCTTTTTGTCTTTTACTGGAAGAGGGAGGTTTGAATCTGATGACTGACAAGAACACTGCCTTCCTCTTGTGTCATCTGTACAGAAAAATGCAAAGACAGAGACTCATTTTCACAGACTATCATTCTTCTGGAGGGATCTCATCTGCTTTCCTTCTAACAAATGGTAGATTCGGTACTAACAATCAGATCACATTTCTTTAAAAGCCCCCTGCCTCAAAAATTTCTCTTGAAGAACAATTGACACTGGTTGAAACAGACTGGGCTCCATCACTTGTCATTCAACTGAGATGGCTCTGCCATTTGTAAGGCTATCCAACTGGTCGAATCCAGTAGCATTCTGCTGGTTTTGTTCCTCGTAGCTGAAAAGAGTGGGTAAGAAGTGATCAGGTTTCAGATGAGGGATCTAAACTGAAGTTCATCCAGCCACTCCAACATTAGCGGCAGGGGCAATTTTGGAAGGTTTCAACAAACTAAAAGTGGTAGTGAGAAACCAAGTCATTTTTGCTAATTACTTTTTGTAAGATCCTTTGTAGCTTAATCTCCCTTGGAATTATACAGAGGCTGTCTGAACCTCAGCTAAATCCCATGTTTCCATAAGTACCACCAGATGTGGTTAATACTGTGAGAGATGCAGAAGGACAAAATTTTCTTAGTAATCTGTATGGCTTCAAAGCTTGGGATGTTCTAGAGACAGCATAATTTTTTCCATCATAAGCAACCTTGAAATTTTCACTTATATCATCCCCCCCAAAAAAAATCTAAATGTTTTATTTTTCAGACAGAGGTTAATCATTGATCTCCTAGCTTAACTTGAAACTGTGTAGAATTTGTGCAGTGTTTTGGCTCCATCTCCTGAATATCATCTGCAGCTGCTAGGATGCAATGTCAGTCATGTTTTATATTAACAAGAGAAGCAAGCTCCCCACATCGTTGCTCAGAAGTTTTGTTACAACTGCTGCATCTGTGTTTCTGTCAGTATAGTGTTTCTACCCATCACCACCATGATAAACCAGGAGGCAATTTAAACAACTTTATTGTTAAGTCCCGTAGTTCACATTTTTGTGTTGTCTGTGTCCACTTGAAATGCTATACGAGTCTGGTCATTGTGATGTGTATCAATCTTGAGCAACATTCTCAGTACCATTTTGGTGACAGAAGTTCTGTGTGCGCTAAACAGGACAAAACTCCAGTGTGGAATGGAAACAAGCCTGTCAAGATGAAAGAAATGTTCCAAAGAATAAAATTTGATAAACCAGAGATGGTGCAATTTTTGCAGAGCCAGCTACTCTGTAGCCAATATCCATAGTTTTGCTTTTCCCCAGGTATGTTACCATTTCTTAGTTGCTGAAAGAACTTCTGTGTTTAAGCAACTAGTTTGATAAAATATATTTTTCATATAGGAAATAAAATGTATGTTGTCCTCTTTGCAGAAAGAGACAGAAAAATATTGAAAAAAAAAACCAAAACCAAAAACCCTGTGTTGCACTCAATAGCTAGGTCTAGACAGCACAGTGCTCCTTCAGTATGTTGTTAGATGCATGAGAAATTCCCTTTTTGAAAATCTTTCTTCAGTTTTCACTTATTGCAAGGTATTTTCTTGGAAAGATCACTTCTGTTAGGTATGGACAGTTTCTTAAAAATAAACTAGAAAAATGTTGCTTGGAATACTTACCACAATTTTATTTCAAAGCCTTGATAATTTTGAGAGCTTCTTAACCCACATCGGGGATGGAGGTGAAAAGCTGAAAATAGAAGCTTCATAGTTTTATGATGTTTTATAAAGAGCAATTGGGAAGATCATTTTGGAGGAATTGTTACGATGTTAATAAACATTTTTTTTATTCATTATATGCTGTATCCAAAATATCTGTGAGTCAATATTGTCATTAAATTACTTCTGTTCAGATCCCTGTAATTTAATATTATTAATTACACAGAAGCATAGGCAAATGGCAAAGTAGACATGGAGAGTTTAATATCTCCTTAACTGCTACAAAAAGCTAGAGTATGATCTGCAGCATGAGGAGGTTAAGAATGTATGAAATCAGACAGACTGCAGTTTTTCACCATGTTACAGCACATAATGCAGTAAATGCTCAATAAATTGGGCTCAAACTACCTAAACTGTGGACAGGGCCAGCTTCCAGTTTTAACTATAGACTCGAGTGGAGGGCTGTGCTCAATTTGCTGAAGAATTGTAATGGGTGCTAGTGAGAGTTTCACAGGAAGAGAAGCAGAAAAATTAAATGTCCCTAGTGTAGTAACCAAACTTTTAATTACCAAACTCTAAAGGCCGTACTCCTCAGATAAGTAAAATGTGGCCACAGCAAGAGCCTTTTGGAAATGTCGGTGCTGCTCTTGCTGAGCCAGTGGGCAGTATCCTGGGAACTGATTCGTAATAACAGGATCACATAAAGCCACAGTCCTCCTCCCATGGAATATTGTGCTGGTACTCATAAGCAGTAAGTGTTGACACCATTATCTTAGAATTCATTCCTGGGCGTGGGGGGCAAGGGGGAGACTAGTGCTCTGGCTCCACGGGAATATACATACCCTCCACAGTGGAGCTGGTATCTGGCGGTATCACCTGCTGATTACCTCTCCCAGTTTATCTTGTTCCTCACAGAGTCAAACGAAATTCCAGGTGAAATGAACAGGACAGTTTTCTATTGAATTGAATAAATTTGGTTTTCCACCTGCATAATTCTGGAGCCAATTTGCTCATATAACTGATGGCTTCTGTCAGGAATCAAAAAACATGATGCACATTATGGAAATTACACAAATCCCTCCAAGGGTTGTGGGAGTGCTAATTTGATTTAAAGCTATCCTGAGCTACCGATAGTTCCTAAGCCTTGTCAATCCTCTTTTTAACCTTTCCTACCTGGAAACGCAACAGATTGTATGCAAACAACTCCAGTCCCTAACAGCTTATCTCCCTTTGTTCTGAAAGTCACCAGCAATAAACATTTTTGCTCTGGGGTTGCACGTCTCTGCATCAGCTGCTTCTTGACACCAAGTACCTTGGGGAAAAAAAGAGATGTATAAATGTATAAAGCAAGCATTAGTAATTGCAGAAAAGCAGTTCTTGCTTTTCCCAGTGGGACTGTGGAGTTCAGAGGTCTTTGCGCATTTCGTTCTTTTTCTGCAGAACGAAAGAAAGGCGAAGTGCAAGCAAGCACCTCTTTCTATAAACCCCTCCCATCCTCTTTGCGAAAGAGCGGAGAGGTCGACAGGGGTCTCCTTTCTGCCCCTAAACGACAACCGCGGCTGTAGTCCAGCGTAAGAAGCAGAAGTCCCTGAAAAGGAGCCGCTGCTCTGCATCTCGCGTTACAGGCCATTGAGAAATGGCTGCGCTGCCGTCATCCAGCTGGACCAGACAGGGTGTGTAGCTCGCAACTAAAGACAGCAGCACCACCTAGAGCGAGAAATCAACAGGTATTACGTGTTCGTTTCATCCGGTCCTTGACGCGTTAAGGGCTGCGGAGCCGCTCGCACGGCTGCAGGGGCCTGAGGCGCCACCTCCACCCCCAGCCGCGAGGAGCGCACGGGGGTAGGCTCCCGGCAGCCACGTGAACCCCGGGGGCGGAGCGAGGCGCGGCGCGGGGAGACGGCGACTGGGGATCCTCTCGCCGAGAAGCGGCGGGGCCGGGAGCGCAGGCACGCGCTGTCCCCGCGGCTCCGCCCCCTCCCGGGCTGTCGGCTGGAGCGGCTGCGCCAGGCGATGGGGGCCCGGCCCCGGCGGTTGCTGTCCGGTCGTGGAGGTAAGCGGGACTGGGCCGGAAGCCGCGGGAGGGGGGAACGGCGTAGGGAAGTCGAGGAAGGGGGAGGCAACGCGCTCTTGCTTGCCTTCCTGCTCGAGGGGTCGGCTAGGCCGTCGCCAGCGTCGGAGGATGGCGAGAGGCCGAGGCTAAGTGGGGGGGACGTCGCTGTGCTGAAACCGACCGCGGCTGCCTTGCTGTTGTCGCCGCCGGCGTAGCCGCCGGGGGCCGGGCGAGTGGCAGGTCCCCTCTGCAACCCTGGTGGAGCCTGCCCGTGATCGAGCACACGGAGCG
>JANIJG010009072.1:61843-75904 GCA_024611175.1 Megaceryle torquata | reverse complement strand
GAGTACTCGAGGCGAGGAGAGGATGGCGGCGGCGGGCAGGACAGGAATTGTAGCATTGGTATTGTGCTTAGAAAGAGATAATGTGGAAAAGAGGTGAGAGCAGGGACAGAAGTATACCTGGAGCAAGAACGACAGAAAAAAAGAAGTGGCCTAATTAGAAGAAAAAAAGAGAGAGACAGATGATGGGGGGAAGCAAAAGAAGGGTCAAAGATACCAGACAAAAAAAAAAAAATAATGAAGCTAAGGGAAATTAGCAGGACAGATATAAGGCTACGAATATGGTGTCTTCATTCATGCCACAATGAATCATGAGAGTAGAATGTTTAGACTGATTTAATAATCCGCGAAGTGTATAATTTCCCTTATAGCTCCATCATAATTATTGAAGCACTGGCAACAGATGAAATGTGCAATTCTTGATTGTTTGGACTACTGAGGAAAATAAGCTTGAAAAGGACAAAAAGCAAGAATACAA
The DNA here is from genome assembly GCA_024611175.1 of Megaceryle torquata. Lineage (NCBI taxonomy): Eukaryota > Metazoa > Chordata > Aves > Coraciiformes > Cerylidae > Megaceryle > Megaceryle torquata. The sequence continues at coordinate 75,429 of JANIJG010009072.1, read as the reverse complement.
ATGTATTTATGTTTAGCTGTAGTTCAAATGAAATATATGGCTATAGGTCCATGTGCAACTTATGTGAAGAGATACCTGTATCACTGGTGTTACATTAACATGTTCACGACATTTCTAATGACAATGCCCTGTCAATTAAAAAGAACTGAGAGAATAATAATTTACTTCAGTGGCAATCTACTGTTTTAGTAATAAAACATACTGGGTAAAGGTTAAGTTTCTAAAATGGATTAATATCATTATTGCTGTAAGTATTTTCTTCAGCATTTTTTTTAAATGATAAAAACATATTATAGGAATTGGGAAACACAAACACTAACAGTCTTTTAGGATTTAATAAGAAAAGAAGGATTATTCAAAATTGCTATACTTTCTTAGGTTCTGTGGCCCATAATATTTCCAAATTACTTTTGTCATTACAGAAACTCTCAGTTGTCTGATGTGACAATCCTGATGTACTTTTCTTTAAAGTGAAAAGCAATATTAATGAACTTGTATTGTGCCCCTCGTAGGTAATTTTCTGTTGTCGTAGCAGTGAGAACTAACTGTATAGAATGATGCTGTAAATATCTTCTAGCATATGGAATTAACTGTGCTGCTAATATAATAGTTAGCTTATTATTCTTCATCATGCAAGTTACATGTTTCCTTTTTTTAAGACTGACTTTTAACCAAAGTAACTCTACTGAAAATTTCTGATAAAAGTAGATCTTATCCTCATTTTTATCCACTAAGAGAGGTTCCACTATTTCAGTGTTTCTGAAAAGGTAAACAAACTACTTCATCTTCCCCTTTCTTTTAATTTTATTTATTTATTTATTTTTATATGAGAAGAAATCTGAAGTATGAAAAGAAAAAATGGCATAACTTAGAACTAAGACCCTGATTCAGCAAAAATTGGCTTGACTCATGCACTGGGCAAGGATGCTGAAGTCCTGAACAATTTTTTTTCATAGCTACACCTGCAGTAGGAGACAGATGGCTGTTTTGCTGAAAGAGTTCCAGCCATCTTAAATATGCTTAAATAAAATGTTTGCTTAGAATTTTTCAGCTATATAATAACATTAAATAACAGTTCCTTATTAGCAATGGATTTTTTTTTTCAGTTTGACAGTTGTCTTATATCTGTATTTTATGTGATTTATCTGTCAATTGCATTCATTAGTGAATTAAAACTTTGTTAGATTTTATGCAGTTGTTTAAAAAATTGCTGTGAAGGATGACACTTTTCAGAAAAAAAAAAAAAAAAGAGTAGCTACCAAATGAAAATGTGAAAATAGGGCAACATGTGGTATATTCTGCAACTGTGTTAAGCATAAAGCACTACCATAAGTAAAAGACAAAAATCCATATAAAACTTAGAAGAAAGCAACTGCTCCATTTAAAGTATGACTGTATCGAAGAAGAATAGTGGAGCAAAGGGGCAAACAGGCTATTGGAACAAACATGGTAAGGAGGAGATGCTTTTAGAATCAATAGGGTATAGAGAAAAAAAAAGAAGTTATCTTTTCTTACTAAGGTAGGGGAAGAGAAAGAAACTAGTAAACTCAGTTATTGCTAATGGCTGGAAGCTGGGGTACCAATACAATCAGAGAAAATGCAAATTGTAGGTGTGGATTTTTGTTGTTGCTTTGTGGTGGATCTGCTGCTGTTGTGGACAATGTGTATAAGGCCAAATGCCTTTTAAAGAAATTAGAGTATAGAGTATATATATTAGTGTGTGCAAAAGATTATGGATATATTAATGTCTTTGTACATGTATCTTGCCTGACTAGATTATAGACAAAAGCTAAACAGGGGTACCTGATTTTTGTCCTGTTGCACAGCACTGACCCTTGGAAATGAAGTACCTATGTGCTATTTATATTGGCGGATATCTAGAGTGTTTGTGACTAAAAATTTTACCTTGTTACTATAGTACTGGAGAAATAGGCTAATGACTGTTGTAAAGCAGACTAAGCAGACGTGTTATGAAGTCAGCCATCCCGAAAAGTTAAGGTCAAGTTCCTGCTTGACAATGTCTGTTTTGGCAAAATAAAGCAAACCAGAAACTCATATGCACTCTTCTTCCTAAACTTTTTCTGCTAATTATGGGGGAACACACAGATATGAACAGAAAACGATCTACCTCATGTTAGGTTCTCAAATTGCCTTTATTGTCAGATGAAAGCAGTCAGAAATCAGTTATTTCCAAATAATGAACTAGTCTCATGTTTTCTATAATGATCGTTTTCTGGTAGTGTGTTTTTATTTAACTGTAATTTGCTAAGTTTATGTTATGTTGTCTTTTTCTTTTTTTCTTTTTTTTTCTTTTTCTTTTTTTTTTTGTAAGCAAAAATGGATTTTAGAAGGATTTTCAGGAAAAAGCCCCAGTGTTTCAAGGTCTTAATGCTGGGAGCACTGGACATGGCAATGCTGAAAGTCCCTTGATGTGGCACATACTGCAACTCATCATGAGGAAGTAAGAGGGAGTAAAGCATCTTAAGTCTGGGCTATGCTTTTCTAAAGAGCATTGCCTACTGACATATTGGAAAGGTGGAATCAGCTCAGAGCCTACCAGAAAAATGGGTTTGTGTGGCATTAAGTGGTTCCTGCCCCCCATTAGGTTGCATCACTACTGCAGCCAAAACCTGCTTTTAAACTTCTTTTCTGTTTGATCCCCTGACTTATGTCCTCTCACTGTTGTAAATTGCTGCTTTGGGGGAAGGGAAGGGGCTGGCCATGTCTGTATCCTAGTTCTTAGTGACAGGTATGTTCCAGTTCCTTCAGTGATTACTTATTTTTAAATTATTTTTTATCTTAAAAAGAAGTCTCGTACAGTATCTTTTCTTTTCCTTTGTTGTAGAGAAATACCAATTAGAAAATTTAGAAATGCTGACTTCAGAGAATGGGTGAGCTTCTGTTCTTAACTTGCAAAAATTTAATCTTTTAGGAGATAGGTGTGTCAGGAATGAGTTAATCTGACTGTATTTGCTACAGCTCAATGCTGGGTTCTGCTCCTTGTTATGCTAGAGTAAGTACGATGCAAGTTGTCTGACAACCATTGTCCCTGGGAATTTACCACAGGACCAAGAAGGCAGAGCTGAGGAAAAATTAAGCCCTTACCCTGAGATAGTCCGTACTTGGCAAAGTCTGGTGGACCTTGGTGGAAAGAAGCAGCCTCCAGCTCCTCAGTTTCCTCCTCTTCCTCCTCTTTCATCCCTCATCCCCCCTTCCAAAAATCCCCGCTTCTTCCACTACGAATACAATTTAAAGACAATCCTTCATTGCTTTTCATCACGTTATGTTCCCTGGATGTACCCAACTGCTTAGTTTGGCTGGGAAGGGTTGGCTCATGAAAGGTCTAAATGATTCTGTCATTCTATGAAAATATTAGAAAGCGTAGAGACAACAAGGTATTGTATTGGACTGCAGAGAGAGGCTTTTATTACATTCCCACAATAAGAAGTTTAAATTTGTCAAATACATTTTTCTCTCAAAGATGAGAGAGCTTTAGGATCCACCGTCTGCCACCATAATCTACCTTTTGTACCAGGGGAGTGCGAGTGGTGCACTCTGAGCTTGGGGGGAGCGGCTCTGTAACTCAGTGTGATACAAGTAGCCTTTTCAGTTTTTCTAGATTCTTGCTTAGTCATGAAAGGTAATTTAACTCTGACTTTAGTACAATCCACAGGGTTTTGGCAGTAGTCTATTGATTTTTGTGTTTTATTTTTTATTTACTTCTCTGAATTCCATATGGCTTTTGATTTAGTTGTACTGGAAAAGGACAGAGAAAAATCCCACTCTGGTATGTCAAAAACTACACTTTGACTCAATAGGGAATGATAAGGGGTGAAAGACATGTTTTGTGGGCTTACAGAATGCTGCAACTGTTTCAATAATTCACAAAACCACTGATGTTTTATAAACCATTGTCTTGTACCAGGACACCACAAGGAAAGGACAGATCCTGCCCCTGTGAACTCACTGTCTCCCCATTTCTCTGCTATATATTAGGAGTTGCTTAACTTTGATTTATTGATTGCTTTGTTTGTTCTAGCTTATATTAATGTTAACAACAAAAAATAATTCTTTGTTTCATTTTGTTTTGTTTTGTTGTTTTTTCTCCCAAGCAGGCTTATTTTCTTTTGGGACTTGTTGTCCTTCCTCTGTTACTGAAACAACTTTCAGTTTCCAGGCTAGCTAGCTGAAAGGCTGTTTGTGGCTATAAAAGAGCCAAACCAGGGCTCAGTACATGGATCTGAGGAGGATTACTAAGGATTCTAGGGCATTTTGCTTCTGTCCAAAATTACTTTAAGGCATAGGTGTCAGATAGCTTGGCTGTGTCTGATGGATCAAGGGGACGGAGTGAGAGTGAGAAAGAGAGGTGAAAGGGATAAGGAACGGATTGAGGACAAAAGGAAGATCAGAAAGCAGTCTGGGTAGTGAAGGGAAAGACAGGAACAATATCTTACTTGTGAACTTCTATTTCTAACTCTTTGAATACCAAAGGCAATTGAGAGCATTTCTTCAGACATATTGACACAAGCTGGAGACAGGTGGCTGGCTTTAAAATTCATCACTGAGTGTGAATCATCTATATGAGTTTAAAATTACTTTATTTGACAGACTTTAAAAGCAGGAAGGTGCATATTCTTATTTTGAGTCATAAATAAAAATGAATCTAGTGTTTTTTTCACAGTGGGTCTATTTTTCTCGCATTTTCATTCATTTTAACAATTCTGGCAATAGGTGTTCAAGAAACATTCAAAACCACAATAAGCAGTGTTGGAGGTCAAGTCTGCAGCATGTTTATAGATCTGTGTGTGAAGAGCAGCATCCTGATCGTGCTGTGCATGGCCGTGGGCGCTCAACAGCCTGGCTGCCATGAGCCCCAGTACCTGGTGCACTGTCTGCCTGGTATTGGGCACTTGCGTTCAAGTCACCTGCAAAGCTGCTACCAGGGCATCTGCACTGTAGTGCTGATGTTTCTGGATCTCACTTCAAAGCTTTGATTGGCAAGTATCTCGTACCGTGGCCTTCAGGATATGGCACATCATTTTCTGTATTTTCTGCAGAAGTAGGTCTCAATTAATTTTGCAAAAGCACAAGTGGGAGCCACGGGGTTGTGAAGTCTTCCACAGCCCCCTCATTTTTTTTTTTTTTTTTTATTAATCCCAAGACATTCTTATTCTAGTGTAAGTGTGAATATGCTGGTTTACAGCCCAATGACCAAATATGTGAGGTACAACCAGTTTCACTATCTCCCTGCCCGTTTATGGATATATAGCTACAGGAGAAGGTAGATTTTTGTCTGGGCACAAGAATGACCTATTATGCAACGCTATTTAATCTCTTGTCTACCTGAGAGCGAATGGTGGTGATAGTCATGATGGTGGCAGTGGAAAAGCCATAGCTATGTCTAACTATTTTTAGTGCTTGGATACCAGAGTGACTTAGAAATACCTAAAAGGTATAGATAGAGTGAGTCAACAAAGACTAGTCTCCTAGATAGGAGTGTTTATAGGACACTGAGGAATGTGGACTTTGATATGGGCCAAATTTTATCCTTGTGTCTTTTAGATTTGGTCTGTGTATTTACTATTCTCTCCGTTTGTTGCCAGTTGAGCTCAGACACCTATGGGTGTTTTTTCCCCTCTGTTAGCCTATAATCATATCCCTTTCCCAATCTTTCTCTAAACTAAAAAACACAGCAGAGAAATAGGTATGGTAGTTTTATTGCATCCTGCAACTTCCAAAGTTTTTTTCTGAAGTGTATGAAGTTCTTACGCAATCCAGAATTTTTACTTCTTGAAGAAGGAGATAAAACATCAGAAGACTTGAACAACAGCTTTTATTTTTTAGCAGGGAAAATAACACTGGGGGAGCCAGAAACCCATACAAAACAGCAGGCTGGCATTATCTTATCTGCATTTGTTAGAATATAGAGATTAAAGTGATAAAGAAGTTCTGGTGGAAAAAATAATGAAGATACTAGAAAACAATACTTTCAGAAGTAAATGTTCTACTCCAGTAAAGGCCTGTATGATCCAAACTTGGTTACCTTTGGCTCATAGCTACAGAAAATGCATATGATTTTATATCACAACTGGATTTTGGGGGAGGGGAAGAAAAAAACCCCGCATCAGTCTCTGAAACCTGGTAAAGCTCTCTACTGTGATAGAGAAATGTATAAATTACATATGCACATATAATTATATCTTCTTGTGTTTGGTTGATTTACTAGCGAAGAATTGGGATCAAAGTGATATAATGAAGAAAGCTGTGCACAGGTTTGGTGGGGTTTTTTAAATTTTTTGATGATGTTCAGTCCCTTATATTTGGTCAAACTGCAGTTTCACTGCTGGATAATATGGTAAAAAGATTCATTGTAAGGGTTACCTAACAACATTGGTGGTGTTGATGAATAGTTGCAATTAATACATTCCCTTAATTAGTCTGATACCCAGAAGATGCACCTGGCAGGTCATTTTAATACTACAATTGATTTATTGCTGCTAGAAATTATTTTACCAGCTATCTTCAGAGAGCACAATTAGAGAGGATTTCATTTTTTTTATGCATTTTCACTGAGGAATAAACATAAAAGGTCTATGTAATTCAGAACAAAGCAGCTATAATGTACTAATGGTTTATGGATTTTATTAATATTCATCTAACATTAGAGGCAATTTTAGAGAATAGCAACTTATTTTCCTATATGAAATATTCAATTTTTATTATCTCAGTGCTTTATTTAAAAAGCAAAATAAACCCATGATATTTTAAATGCAGTGTTATTATATATAAGAAATCTCACGAATGGTGTAACAGTAAGAATATATCGATAGATGTGTGTTTGTCTATGTTTTGTGCTGTGTGTGAGATGTGTCATGCACTGCGAGTAGGGAAAAAATATAAATTATGTACCATTTTTGAATGATGATGAAGTCCCTCTGAACAAAGATTTTTTTTTTCTGAGGTTACTACAACAATGTAACTAAATCAGTATAAGCTTAGCCTGCCATAAAATTATCTTCTCTTTTCAAATTTTTAAAATATCTCTTTATAATTGATCATGAAATTATCTTATTCTGCTTTTTCTCCCTTCACCTTTACTGTGTTTTGCTCCATTTCTAGTACTGCAGCAGACAGCATGGCTGCCTTTTGTTAGCTTCTCTGTGCACTAATACCACTGACACTGTTGCGGAAACATCCAGCAGGCTTGCTTTCTACATCTCAGAACAAAAGGTTGTTTCTTCAGTAGCATCTTATTAATTCCTAGGTGCTTCAAAGTTACTTTTTTTCCTGATTTTTTCCAAGTGACAATATGTTTTCCATTGATGGGGGGATGGGGGGGAGAACTGTTGAAGGTTTGGGCAAGAAACCTAGCTGCATATTGCTTGCATGCTCAAATTTTTAAATAAAATCATGGGGAATTTGTTCATGCATCAAATGCAAGATTGCCCTTTATGTCTTAGGCTAATCAGGATTCATCTAAGCTTTGCCTGTCCTCTGAACACCTTTGGCTGTCCCTCAGAACTGAATGGCCAAACCTGATTTGCAGAGTGCATCTCGATGATCCTTAACACAGGGGTATGATGTGTGGACACAAGCTGTTCTCTCAGCCTTGGCATCCTGAATTGAGGGATCTGGATTTCGAAGTGAAGTTCTTTATTTTTTTTCTTCCCTCTTCAAATTAGCACAGTAGAATAACTTCTGACCTCGCAATAAATGTGTAAGGGAATAATTATAGTTCACTATTTTACATCACTCCAGAGTGCATAAAAGGCATCACATAGAACAAATAAGAAAACATGCCACTTTACCACCGAATCTCCTGATCTATTTTCAGTGTGAGCGAAAAAGTGGTGTAGAGGTCTAGAATGCTGCTAAACAAGGAAGTGATTTATAGCACAGTTAAGACCTGGCTTAAGTCTCCCTGAAATGAAAGTCCAAGTCTGGATTCTCTGCTCTGAGATGATGTAGCCCAGCATACTGGAATTGCTCTCTTATAATGACTAAAATGTTCTGGGCACATGCAAGCACTGTTTTTTACTAGAGTTACTAGTGAGGAGTGCCTGACTGAGAATGTTAGCAGCGTTACAGGCAGCCTGTCTGAGGGCCAAGCAAATACTGTAGGTGAAATGGGGAGACATCTTGGTAGCAAAGTGGGTTTGAATAGCTTGTAGGTGAAGTAGGAGGGCAGTTTAGGGATGACAGCAAAAATGCAAGAGCAAGGGATTGTCTACAAAACATGATGTAGCTAATGCCAAGGCTGTCAAGTGTTATGTCTTGGGATGGGACATCTGGTGGAAACATTCAAAGTTGTGTGACAGCTAGATCACCAGGATCATCCACACTCTGTGTTTTTCTTGAGGCTCAGGAGGATGGAAATGTTGTGCATTCATCAGGGATTCCAGAGTAGATGAAGATGCAGTGGGCAGTGATTACGGGTGACTTAAAGACGTTTCTGCTAAACAGAAATGTCTTCCTTTCTATTTAGATGACAAGGAAGCTGATGGGTATCAGAAATCCTATGGAATACTAAGGTCAGGATACAGATGCTTCACGTAGGAGGCATAGCTTAAAGTTGAAAGATAATTAAAAAATGAGTTAGGTTATAAGCTAAAGTAACAGGAAGATAATACATCTGGATGATATTTTTTTTTTTTCCCCCCCAGAAAAGTATACTATGGGGTTTTTGTTTTTATTTTCTTGTTCTCTTTCCAGCTCAAATTCTCATTAGATTTGATACCTAAGGTGTAACACAAAGCCCTTGGATGCCATGTAGTCTGGAGGCTGTTGAAAACTGTCTCAACAAATATTTCTGTTGTTAAAATACTGTCCAATCTTTTAACCTTTGTGGAGGACCCAGAGGTTTTTCTATGTTTAGGACTTAAAAAAATTGATTAGAAATACTGTATAACAGAGTGTAAATATAATTTAGCTTTAGTTTTTCAAGGACTAAAATTACTTGATGCAATGAGAATGGAAGTATAAAACAACAGATTCAAAATAGTATCACTCAGAATATTTAATATCGAACAAAAAGAACACAAACATTTCCAGTTGCAAAGTTAATGTCAAGATATCTGTGGGTTTTGTTTTGTTTTGATTTGTTGTGTTGGTTTTTTTATTTTTTTGTGTGTGTGTTTTTTTTTTATCAGGGATTTTAGTGAAGATTTACAATTATCATAGGACTCAGTGCAGTTTGTTTGCTCCCCACAAAAGCAGAGATGATTTTTATTGACCAATCTTTGATCCAAGAGATTAAAGAAAGTACTGTAAGAGCAGTGAAAAGGATAACACCATGGGGGTCAATAGGCTTACTGCTACTTGGAAATGAAAGTGAAGCATTCCATTGGGAGAGGGGTGTAATTCAGCATTCTTACTGGGAACTTGAGAGTTTTCCTTTTCCATTTTTTTTTTTCCTTAGGAAAAAAAAAATATTAATCTTACTTATATGTTTCTCTATGACTTAATGCCATGGCTATTATATGAGGTCATTTAGAGGGCACTAGATTTCCCCAACATAATTCTGCCCAATGCTTTTTAGCCCAAATGGCCTAGCTGTCACGCACTCGCACTCTTGATTGAAATGTTTCTGGTAGACTTTTGGAATGCAGTCCGAGGGCTTAGTAACTCAATATTTTCAACATGAATACATTTCTTATCTCATAGAAAGTTTCTAAGAACTACTGCAGAGTTAATGTGTCTTTCTGTTTTTTCTTGAAGTGCTGTGAACTTTACACAAATCTGGTAAAATTGCATGAGTCAAAAGGAAATGAAAGTCCTAGATTGATACAGCTTTATTTTTTATGGCACCATCATCGTCATGGGTATCAAAGTGCCTGCTGAAAAGCAAAATTTTCTTTCTTGAAAGAGCCATTAATATCCCTTTTCCCTGATGTGTGGAGTTTGTTGTGGGTTTTTACCTTTTTCTTTTTTTTTTTTTTTTTCTTTCTTATCCAGGAGGTATGATTTTTGTCTTCCCTTTCACTGCAGATAATAAGTACAGGAAGAACAACAGGTGGTATGACTTTGGAGATGTGTTGAAGTGCTTTTGTTTACAGAATATTCATAGAGATACATGAAGCCTGGAAGAGTACTTGTGTCACACTTCTGCCTGTCTTTGAAAAAATACCAAAGTAATCTGATTGAAATTGGCCAGTTGTATTTGTTTTGCTATTTGCCAGAGAAAGGTTTGGAAGCCTAGAGCATTTCAACATTTTATTTAATTTCCTGTGGGTTAATAGTAAATTATTATTAATTAATTTCAAGAAGGAACAGGGCTTAAAAGATCTCAAAGCTTCTTATATCCTATGTATCTATACAAGATATTACTTAGAGTGCATCCAATCATTTCACCCAGGAGACTTGAGTTGCTTTGTCACAAGGAATAATCATAGCTGATTCACCCAGTTACAGCTTGTGAAACTTGCCGCTGATGCAATGCAGGGTAAACATTACTTCACTGCAAAGTCAGAAAATGCCTTGCTCTGCCTCTAAAAGACTCTCAAAACACTAATGAAAGGTAATCCTTCAAAGAACTATGGCAGAATGCCCATGGACTTAACATCAATTGTGAATTTTTTTTTCCTTATTTATTTATTTATTTATTTTCTTAGTAATTTCCTGACTACTAGTGACTTTGGGTACTTTGGTTGTCATATGAGATTTAAAGACTTACACCAATTATTAAAATTCATGAAGCATCCATATAAAACAACTATTCTGTTTATAATCAGGTGATGTGGGGATTTCTTTAAGTTAATTTATTATTTGCAAGGGGATGTTGGCAGCACTGGCTAGGTTCTTGAAACTGTGCTGTTTTAATGTACCTGGATCACGTTAGTTTTTCTAGAAATTGTCAACAGCCTTGTTGTTATTCATTACTTGGTCATGGCTGGGTCTGGGTTTTTTGGGTCTTTGTTCGCTCTTTTGTGTGTCCCTGGCCTTGACTGTTTGGGAAATTGTAGTTTTCAGTTTTGTTAACAAGCACTGATGTAGAAAAGAGCATTTTCAATTACAGTGTGATAAGAAAATCAAACTTTCTGCAAGTTTACAAGACATATTTACTCCCTTCTCCTGTATTAATTTTTAGATGTATTGGTCTAAACCTGTATCTTTTTCCTGATTGTTTTCCTTTAGGGTAACTTGCATGTTTTCCATCTCTTAGCCATGGAAATGGACTGCTATGCTGTTGTTTATAGAAGGTGTGGCTGGCTTCATACTTTCTTCCAATCTGTTTCACAGATGTCTCAGTATTTCATTGTGTTTGGGGATTTTTGTTACTTAGGGAGGTAAGCAAGGGGAAGGCAGAGGAGGATTTTTTATTTCTTTCTGAAAGCCTCAATTTATATAGGAATTGGATTAGATGTAGACAATCAGCATGGGGTTTTTGTTTGTGTTTGGGTTTTTTGTGGGTGTTTGGGGTGGCTTTTTTTTTTGTTGGTTTTTGTTTGGTTGGGGTTTTTTGTTTGGTGGTTTTTTTGGAGGGGTTGGGTTTAATGGTAGGAGAGTAAAACCTAAAAATGTAGACTTGACTGAATTCAAAGCTTCAGAAACTAAAAGACAAATAGAATAAATCCCAAATGTGCTATGGAAAAACAAAGGCCTTTTGATATGGAAGGACCTACCTTTTTAATGCTGCTCTCTTGGGGTGATGTTTAGTGAATCTAGCACCATTGCACAGTGGTATATTCAGGAGCAGGATATAAGGAAAAGCCCCTAGTGTAGCAACAAAGATTAAGGGTTTTACTGGTAATGACTTAAAAATGAAATAAGTTCTGAACTGAATGCTGCTTTTGGGTATAGGGGACAATAAGTGGTATTAACTTTTGTGTGCCTTGAAATCATAATAATTTATCTAAAAGCTAAGAGGGTTAAATAAAAGTTTTGTTTATTTGTTTTCTTTTTAAATTGGAGACAAATTGTGTATGAAGGACTGTTAAAAAAATCTATGCAAAATTTTCACAATTAAGTGCCATGTTTTTATTATATTTTTTTACTTACAGTTCCTGAAATACTGGTGTAATCTACAGACATCAAAATAAAACAAAAAAAACCAAACAAATAACAAAACAACCAACAAACCTCAGAACAGAAAAAAAGGAAAATAAGTTAGCACAGATTTTTCTGTGTAATATTATTGGGTTTTAATTTGCAGCTCGGTTTTGTTATAAAGTAACTTCATTGCTAATCTCAGACTTGTGCAAGAAAAAAACAAGCTTGTTTTTGCTGCATTTTGGAATTAAGATGCATAAATCTTTCTTGTCAGCAATGTGTAGGGCTTTGGTTACAAAAAAATGAAGTATACACCCAGTGTTGTAAAAAACACCTTCTCTTCTTTTCTAATTCAGAAATAAATAACTTATTTTAGCAGTACAGAAGAGCGAGAAAAACATTAAATTGAGCTAAGTCAACATTGTCAGAAATTGTGAAAGACAGAGGAAGTAGGTTAAGGACACCACTGAAAACAACAACAACAAAAAAGGTGGCAAATATTGCATACTGGATTTCTTATTCTGTGTTATTACTCTAGTGAAACACTTGGATACTGAAGGTCTGCAAGTTCTAAGTGTTGACAGTAGCTGACTTAAACTCTGTCCTGCGAATTTGTACTCTAGTCGGTTTTAGTTCTCATCTTATCTTTCCACTCAGGAATAAAAGTTTAGTTGCCATAATTCATTTCATCTTGGTTGTTTTATACTTAATCATTAGATTGTCACCAAAAGTAAATCTTCAAGGGAACAAGGGACACTATAAAAAGGTCAAACCAAAGTGATTAGTACTTAGCTTAGAAATGTATACTGATTATTTCTGTTGACATGGAACTTCACAGGCTAAAGTGAGGGGTTTGGGTGGGATTTTTCCCAACAAAAGAGGAAAGATGTTTGGGCCTCTTATTTTCAGAGGTATTTATCTTAAAAAACAGGCCTTACTGTCAAGCTTTCCTAAACTATTTGGCAGTTATGGAGCCATGTGTGTGACAATTTGGTATTCACTTTACTTCAGTATCCCAGACTCTCTAAAAGGTGATGAAGAATAAAAGAAATATCCTTGAATGACCTGCAGGGTTATGATCTCTTAAATTTTGTCAAATTAAATATATAATACAAAAAGCATTATTATAGCAAATATATCTGAGAGTGAAGTAGGCATGGGGGGGGGGGAGAGAGAGAGGAGTGTTTCTGCTCAGAAACTGAGTCCCTTAGTGTGTCAACTTCAACCAAATTAAAAAATGTGTGCCAGCCTCAAGTTGGCATGCTTGAGTTCACTTCACTCCAGTCAATGAGGCACCTTAGCGCAGTAAGCACAATAGAGACAAAGAGATGCCTTGCAACTGACAGAGAGAGAAAAGAGTCCTTTGAGATGAAATGTTAACATAAGAAGTGAAAATGGTTTGTGGTAGTCTCAAGCTGGCTCTTTTGGGTTCACTTTTCTATAGTTACTGAACTATAGTGCTGTACCTTAACAGAGGAGTCTCAATAAAATTAGAAAGATATCCTAAAAAGTACAGAAGACGAGAGAGTAAAGACGGGGGGGGGGGGGGGGTGGTGGGTTTTTTTAGTAATAGGAGAAAAAAAAGGAAAAAAAAGGGT
>JANIJG010009072.1:0-61743 GCA_024611175.1 Megaceryle torquata | reverse complement strand
GGGGGGGGGGGGCGGGGGAGCTGGTGGGGAGTTCTTTTGATAAGAAGCTTAACAAAAGTGGAAAAAATGGTTTATGTGAATGCTAGTTTTCATGGCAGTCTCAAGCTGACACTTGGGCTCCCTTTATTACAGTCAGTAAGCTACTTTAGCAAACAAAGGAGAACGGAGAGAAGGATGGCTGGAAACAACAGAAAAAGGGAGAGGAAGAGAGACCTCTTTGACAGCGTCTAACACAACATGAAATCTCTGCCTCTGTTTCCATTTTTAAAACATTTTCTATAAGGCAGAGAAACACAAATGGTTGAATCTTTGTAGATACTTCAACAAATTAAATGCTGAGATTTTAAATTTTCTTAAGCAACATAGCAGCTTAATTGTACTCAATTAACATATGGGGTGAGGGCTGTGAGTTGCCTTTTTTTACCTCTCTAAAAATAAATTTTTTTCAGCACACTCTTTTCAGGTATTAATAAATAGCATCCCAAACAGGAAATTCTACGGTAGAGTTGAATGCATTTTAAATCCTCTTCATGTATGACAATACATAGGGAATAATATCACCAGAATTAGAGAAGTGTAGGGTTTTCAATACAGCACTCGGTAGTACTGGAAACTGAATGGGTGCGGGCTTATACTTACATCACAGGACTGATGAGCTAGTCTGCTTTTCTAAACAGGTGAAAGAAAAATTGCTAAACCATATTTTCTCTGCATTAAATCCAGTCCTTTGAGTTTTAGGTATTCAGTCTAGTATTTCAAGTTTTAGGCATTGAAGTTCTGCCTCCGACCTCTAGTTCTCAGTCTCATTGGAAAGGGAATATGTTTGATTAGCTTCCACAAATTTAAGCTTTGCAAGGTGAACATGAGAGTAAAAAAAGACTTCAGGCCTTTTGTATCTATTAGGTAAATATATGAGGTAAACTGAACCATAGCCATCAAAGCTGTAATTAAAAGACCCATGAAAATTGGCAGATTTTGAACATCATCTATTCACTACAAAATGGGCCATTAGATATCTGGATGACAAATGTTTTCATTCTGAACCTATTGTGCACTGATTGTACATCATCTGCAAATTCTGTAGAGGCACACTTTGGAAAGGAAAGGAAGTTGCAGTCACAAATTATTCTTGCCTCCATTAGGCAAATTGTCAACTTTATAGAATCAATAGAAGATTCTTTATAATATAGAAATTGGTATGCATCCATGAGCAAAGCAATGGACGAGCTAGGATGAAGCTTAATTAGAGCAGAACTTCCTCTTAACAGTATCGGATGTAATGAAGATGGACTTCATTATAGCACTGCACTTTGTGAAGAAACAACAGTGTAGCTTCCAACCTCATCATTTTGTAATGTTAAAATACAGGCACTCCAACTCATCACTGAATAAAATTTTTGCATAGATGGAAAAATTGCTTTACGTAGTTGAATATTAATCTATTAACCTAGATTATTATGTTTACAGAAGCATAATAGTATTCTAAAAATATGCAGTAAGTAAATAAATGAACACACAGAATTTGTAGATGGACTGGAGAGTAGGAAAAAAGTGACTGTGTGAACACATTTCAGTCTGTGCTTTTTCTGTAATTTTTTTGCATCAGCCTTGTGCTCCTTTTCATATTGCATGATTGTTCTTTGAAGTCATATGATACCTGTTCTGCTCTATAATGGGCTAGTTTGACATGTTTGGGCATCAGTATAGCAAATAAGTAATGCATTACGTTATCCAATAGAATAAAATTTAATTCATGGTAAGTCAGGAAACTTCTGCAGTTCACTTTTTCATTAATATCCTTCAGTTGCTCAAAAATTCAAGAACAACCTGTAAGATAATATAAAACTTACTGATATTGTTAATTCTTATTGGAAAAGTATTTACTATTTTTATTGATATTTAGTGAAACTCTGTTTGGATTGGTCCATCAGACATAAATTTCAGTTATTTTGTTCTGGTGGCACTTTGAAAGCCTTTGTTAAAGGCTGGAAACAGCTGAGGATAAGTTCTATGTATTAGTTCATAACCAAAGAATTATCAATAATCTACCTTATATTTGTATTCTGCAGAAGATGGTGTTCTCTCTATCTGCAGCTTGGCCAATATTAGTAAGAACAACATGGAGAGCAGATGGACAAAAATAGGTGAAGACAACATGTATTTCAACAATGAAAATCAGATTAAATTCAGATTAATAATGGTTCTTTGGGATTTAAAGCTGATGGTGTTGTTCACAAGGGGCTACCACCCATCCACGGGGCTAGGCAGCAACAGTTGTGGCCAGTCTTCTGTTGTTTGCCTTGTTACTAATCCCTTAATTTGTGACAACACCCTGACCTGACTTTCTATCAGCTCATTTAGTACTTAAAATTGGAACCATTTAACTTGTGCTGGATGAAGAAACAGGAATGAGAACTACAAAGTGAGAACACACAGCTATTAAAAAAATAAGAGAATAGAAACAAAAAGGAGAAAATTGGAGAATAGTGAAACAAGAGGAGATGAAAAGAAACTGGAGAAAGAAAGAAAAAAGCTGGCTATCACAAGACAAAGAGGATTTTTTCAGTCAAGCCTAGCAGTACTGGCCTTGCATTTTTTTCAGTCCCCCGATTTTTTGCTCTACATTTTGTTGATACTTGTTTTGATGAATACCTCAGTCCCAAAGTTTAGATGATTTGAGAGAGTAGACCTAAAGCAACCAAATTATTAACTACCCATGATATGAAAACAATCAACTTTAATTGGTAATGGTAAAAACAGGTGGCAAGAGTAAATTTGCAGCACTAAATTAAAATATTCTTTTTTTTCTGCCTTGCTAATGTGGGTGTGTGAGAGAGAGACAGACTGACATCCATCTGCTTGGACTACAGAGACTAATGTGAGCAAACATGCAGCATACTAAATGCTCCCCGCAACCCCTCAAGAACCAGCACTCTGTTTAGCATTATTGTGTGCCATCCAGGTTTGTAAGCTACAGAAATTCTGTCTTACCCCCAGACAGTTCATGTAAATTATGTTAATTGTTGCTGTCCACTCTGCCAAGAGCAGTACTGATGCTGCTACCTTTCTTCATGTAGTCAAGTTTTTCCTTCGCTTCTAGTTTGTTTGTAATGAGCCTTAAGGTAACACTACATCAGAAAGTAGCATCTTTCTCCAACTCTCTCTATATTTTGTTTCTGATGCAAAGGCTCTAGTTCTTTAAATTAGATGTGCTGTCAATGCGTTCTCTTCTGAGAAAGTGATCGTGCTTGCCAAAGACACTGTTGGCGTCTAGATGAAGAAAACCTCAGGGGTTTAGGGTACTTCCTCTTGGCTTGGCCTTGATTTACATTTTATGATCAACTGTGTGTCTTAACAGTAATTCAACATAGTTGCTGTTGATACATATGTTACACTAGGTGTGATGTCTAAAAAACATCTTTTCTTCTACTTGTAAGGAAGTAAAGATAGAGGACTACAGATAACATTCAGAAGTGATAGGATTAAAATACACATTTTTGTTCCACCTAATACTAGCATAATGTCTGTCTGGTAACCCAAGTGTTGTTCATGATAGTTCATTTTTGGCTAGGACACAATCAAGCTGCCTTATGTGTGCAGTTGCTTGTCTGTGTCTATCATGCTACTGTGTAATGTCCAACCTGAATTAGTACAGCTGGAGCAGATGCTAAATGACTGTATCCAAGTCACTTGTGTCCTATTTTACACTTCACTTCATGATCTGTGTGAGGCTGTGTGAACATTTGATATCCATTTTGGAGTTTCACCATATGCCCTCACATTTATAGGCTATAAATCCATAATCAACTACTCAGCTGATATTGGTATTTCTACTCTCAACTGCATATGTGAGAAAAAATGTTTGGAAATAACCTTTACGACTAAATGTGCTTAGATGAATGACTACTGAAGAATCTGAAACGGTGTTTCATGTAGCACTCTACCAGTGGAGAGGAAAAACAAAGTAAGGGTCTGGCTAAAGATAGTGGGTATTTTATATAAACTTCTGGGAGAGCCCTCTATACCCATGAACACTATTCACAGGATTTGAAACAAAATCTCCAAATGTGTGTACCAAACATATTTCTTTACTTGCATAACTTCCTGCAGGAAAAAATAATGATTAAAAAAACCCTTTCAGCATTACTTCTCTTAAAAGAGAGTCCCTTTTGTCTGTTGAAGGTCAAAAATCAAGAAACTATTTTATTTTCTGCTATGTGCCCTTCCCGTGGGTCATTCTAATATCCTACACTTTTCCGTTCTTTGTCCTGCAGTTCTTAATTTCTGAAATCAACTCTTCTTCCCTTCCTGTTCTTCTGTTTCCCAAGTAAAAGGTTTGTGAAAGCACTACAGTAAGTTCCCTGTCCCCCTCCTGCCCCATTAAACGTATGAAGTGCCATTTCAGATGACTGGCAATTCTCCATGAAGAATTTTCTTCATTATTAGCAACCATTGTTGTGAAATGAGGTAACTTACACCTCTCTGAGTTGGCTTCTGTAAGTAATATTTCAGCAGCAGTCACAGATACTCTAATTTTCAGTGGTTTAAGGCTGCAGCTTCCTTTTGGATTGTAAGGCTATATGCTTTGTACAGTGGTCATAGCATAGTTTGGTCACCCATAGTGATTTTTGTATTATATGAGAGTAGTAAGGCACAGTATAAACATGAAGAAATTACGTTGCCTTTTTATTCCTCAATATGTTCCAGAAAATGGGTTTTAATACTGGCAACCCATCCGAAGTACTGTGAAGATTAATAGAGTGCTGAATAATGCTACTTATGTAAATAGGGTAGATCATGTTATGCATCAAAGGCCTCCTATTGAAGGAGCACAAGATTAATCTTTACTTACATGAGTAGCTGCGCTGATTCCGGTAGGTTATAGTATTGTTGCAGGGCAATATCTTGTTACATATAAACAAGTTATTCATGACTCTGCTCTTCACATGAATGCTTTCTTCCTCTCTGTCTCTTTAAGAAATTGCATCTTCATTGACTTACAGCTGACTGTATTGAATTCATAAAATAGTCTTTCACTTCTCTCTGGGCACATGCTGTATCATGAATTGTCTCCTTAGAGACAGCAGGCCACCTCATTATGATTACAATAGACAAATTCCTAAGTATGTGGTCTGCTTTTATGGCCTTGACTTGTATGTTTTTTTACCTCAGAGACTTGCCACTCGTGTTGACACAGATTTGTTGTGTGTGATGAAGTGATAAAATCAATGAAGAGGACACATGTGCTTCTTTAGCTTTAGAAAGACTTTATTATTTATTGTTTATTGTTGTAACTCAAATCCACTCAACAATTTTCTGCAAAGGTACATTTACTTTTTGGATTCGTTTTATTCTGCCTGCAGCTTAGAAGTTGCTCTTGGTGCATACTGTACGTGTTAGCTTTCCAGAAGTTGCTCTGGAAAATAGAGTGAATATAAATCTATATGTCTTGGCAAGAACTATACCCATGGGGTGAGGGAGAAGCATTAAGTAAACAATTTTAGAAAAACAAGCAACCTGAATGCCAAGCATTCTTGTGCTATTCGTATTCTCTTTCTGCCCCCCAAAACACATTGCTATTTAAAGAGAGAGAGGAAGAAAGAAAGGAAGAAAGAAAAGATCCTATTTTAAGACATAGTAGTAACTAGAGCTTTATGATAAATTTCTCATGATTTTTTTTTTCAGTTTTAAAAAATGAGAAAACCACCTGCTTACAGTAAAACACAAACAAAACAAACCAAAAAAAAATGTTGTTATGGCAGGGGCTGAGAATGAGAATATAATTTCTGAGGAATCTGGAAGTCTACAGCACCCATAGTTCCAGGTACCTGAGGAGAGTACACAGTCGTTACTTTTTTCAATGCAGAAAGTAAATTTATTGAAACTGTTAAGAATAGACTGGATGATAGAAATTATGCCATAGGTATAAATGGTATGGCCATGGAAAATTTTGCCACCCACCCTTTAATAGATCCAAAGTTCAGTTATAAGTGGGAAAGATTTGAGACTAACTTTGGGAGAAAGTAGATTATACTGAACGTTACAGCAGTATTTGCAGGATGAGAAATCTTGACTAAAGTACCTTAATCTATAGGTTTCCATGTTAAGTGTTCCTTCAGTCATTTCCCCTGGTTAATCAGCCCTAATGGGACAGGCTATAATTTGGATGCACTTATAATCAGCCTAAATTGGTGAAAGTCTCATTGATTTGGCAAAATTAGAGTAACTATTAGCATTTTTTTTGTTTGCAAGCATTTTAAAGCTTTTTATTGAAAAAGGACGTTTTCAGCAGTTGTAGATTTCTGTACCATTTTCAAATGTATCCATTTTTTAGCAGAAGGGTGACATTAAACAAATTACTGGTCTTTTTCTTGCTTCTCAGATATCACTCAACATAGTCCGTATGACTTGCAGAGTCCATTCAAATGTAATTTAATGGGAACACTGAAGAGAAATGGAAAAATCTGATTGAAGTGATTTTTGAGAATAAATCTGACTGGCAGATCACAGTGTAGATTACTGACTGGTGTATTTAGAAGGTTTTGTTTGATAAACATATAACTGATTTTACTCTAAATTAGTCTGTCAAAATGTAGATTGTCTGGAATAAATAAATAAAAAAATAAAACCCAATTGGTTCAAACTTTAAATCAGGGAGATGCAAGAAGTGAAAAATTTGAGAGATGAGATGAAAAAACTAAAACTTGTTGGAAGACTGACCTCTGCCTTGATTGAGGACACCTGACCACTGGTTTTTACCATTGTGTGAAACAATGGTGTCCTGGTTTGACTTCTCTCTACCCCAGGACACGTGTTACATCTCGTTTTAATTATCTTTGATTAACCAGGTTTTTTTCCAGTTGAGGACCTTGCTTCTGAGATACAAATATAGTCCACTGCAATGTATCATTTTGCTGAGAGATTAATATGGTGGCATCTCAGAAGCAGTAGCTGGGGCAGCATGCAGAAGTGTGATGTGAAACATGACTATTAGAGAGAACAACACAGGGTGCTGCTCAGCAAACTACATTTGTCATCTCTTTGTCATTTGTGGTGGGTTTTTTGTGGGTTTTTTTGTTTGTTTGTTTGGTTGGTTGTTTTTTTTGTGGGTTTTTTTTGTTTGTTTGTGTTTTTTTTGTTGTTGTTTTTGTTTTTGGTTTGGTTTTTTTTAATATGTTTAAAATTAATCTTACTCCAAGGGCTCTTCTTTCCTGCCTATACACCACATATAATTTATGAGGAATTCTACAGTGAAAAGGTCAAGAGCAACAGACCCATTCAGAGCGGTGGATTAGAAAAGAGACACAGGATCTAAATGCTTGTTCCAGAAAACAATGCACCAACACTGAACCAGCCCATGTTTTTCTTTTTCTATGGTGACACATTGCCATCAGAAGCCATTCCTCTGCTCTCAAAAATCCCCCTCTAGTTTTTGTAAACTTTATTCAAAACAATTGCTATCTCAGAAGATTCATGTGAAGTACATCTGTATTAAAAGATTATGCAGACTTTTCAAGTAATTTCATTTAAAAGTATTATTTGTGTAAGATTTTTGTCAGATCTGGCAGACCAGTCTTGGTGAAGAAAGAGTAGAAACAGGTTAGAGTATAATTTAAGATTCTAATGAATGAACTAATGCTCTTCACTTTGTTTCTTCATTTGCATCATCTCAGAGAATATGTAGGTCTTCACAGCACCAAGCTTTAAAGACTTGCTTGCTTTTAACTTCCTGTAGATGGCCTTGCTGAATCCAGTGAAACTATCAGGTAGCATGTGAAGTTAGGCATGTGCTTACACCATTTGTGAAGTCATGACATTTTTAAATTAGTGACTAGAATACAGGGGCTGTGGTTCTTTATGGTGACCCCCTGTTCTGTATTCCGGTAACAAGAGAAGTTGTTTTGTCTATGAATTTCTAATAAGTTCTAAGAATAGAAATCCTGAGGTGCTCAGATGCAACCCATCGTGAATTTCAGGGCTTGCAAAATCATGCAAAACATTTCTTAAGCAAGTCACTCTCCTGCCCCCATCACACGCACCCCAACTGTGTGAAACATTTGAAAAGGAATATGTGCATGCTGTTTAGTATGCTCTTTGTCCTGAAGAGGGATGTGATTATTCTCAATTGATGCACTTAAGTATCTACAGAATAATAAAATATTATAATACAAACATCTCATTTTATGTTTGTCAAGCACAATGAGGATTTGGAAACAAAACAAAATCCAAACCTGTGTACTAAAAATTGTACTAACCCTATTCTCAGCTTTGAGTGACTTAGCTCTTCAGTGTTGCACAGTATTATCCAATGCTTTTAGAATGATTTACTTAACAATGTATTTTGAAGCAGGGTTGGTTTTTTTCTTCATTGTCTGTAGCAACAGTTTTATTGAATACTCATGTTTACTTACTGAAGTGCATTTCACCTGGAATGGAAATGCAGAACTTTAGTGCAGGCTTTGTGAAATTTACCACTTCTCTGATATGTGAGAAGTACTTGAGATAAGGACATCATTTCAGTAGTACTGGAGAGGAAACCCATAAGCTTTTAAACCAAATACAGACTGTTTATTTTTCAGTGTTGTCTATATTTAACAGGCTTACTGATTCTGTATGCTTTTTTTGACAGAGTTTAATTCTACTAACTTCTTCAAAGATAATATCTTATTTCCTAGCTGTACTAAAAGATGGTTCTTTTGCTCTGCTAGTTTTGTTTGTCAGTAACAAGAATGAAAAACTAATATATCACAGGAGCTAAGTTATGAAGGGCTGTGCAAAACTAGAACAGGAGAAAAAAATTATGGTTTTCCCCTTATCATAACATTACTTGGGTAAATCACTTCATATTTCCTCAGTTGTCACATTGGTACAATCATACTCTGAATTTTTCATGTTTCCATTGTATAAATTAGCAAAGCCCTAAATCTCTATATTTTGTTTCAATAGTAAATGGAAACGGTACTTATAATCTACCAAACATTAAAACTGCTTACAGATTACTTACATCAGTGGTTTATAACCTTTTTGATTTATGAATCCCCAAGTACTTTTCAGTGGAGGCATGTGTCTCTGTGCAGTAAAGGTTAACTTACTGCAGTAGGCTTCCTTTTCGTAGCAAGGTTGTGTGAACCCAAAGAGTCTGCAGAGCACATGTTGAAAGTTATTGATCTACATTATTTATATATGACTTGCTCACTGCTGAAGTGTTCCTGCTTTTGCGATGACTCAGTACAGTATGCAATAGTTTTCAGGAAGGAACTGGAAAAAGAAAATGTAACCCTTAAATGGGATTTTTAGATCGATAAAATATTTCCACAATTCAGGAATTACACCACCTTCTCGCCAGTAATGATACAATCTACAAAAATTATGAATGGAGGTCCGTTTTTTACATTGTATGCTTGCGGAGTTTGTTATCATCATGGAATCATTACAGCTGGACAGTGCTTATGTAGAAGGATATGGGATTCAGTTTGCTTGGTGGCTGCCAATCACAGGATTCCTTGTGCACTAAACTTGTAAAGATACTTAGATTACATCTTCTTATTGACTAAAAATGTTATCCCAAACATGAATCCCATGCAGTTATACCCTGGGCCTTCCATGAATTCTGACACAGTAAATTATGGACCTGATCTTGAGATAAATAAAGCAGCTCCCTGCCACTTAAATTGAAGATATAAGGTTCTGGGGATAATATCCATTCCTTCATTGTACTTGAAATTCAATGACAGCATGATGTAATTGTTGGTTCTATAGGCCAGCTTTTAAAATGTGTCTTAGTTCCTCAGAATTTCTACTAGGCATCAGGCTGACTTCATGTTTTAGAGGATAAGAGTTGTGGTTTCAGTGGTAGTCTTTGAACCATGAAGTACTCCTCATTATGCTGAAGATCTAGAACTGAAGGAGCATTGAGTAAAGGAAGATATAGAGCCTGATGCAACTGTGTGCTGCTGGAAAGGTATTTGCACCTCCCAGGGCAAACTGACTTCACTGTTGAGCAGCTGTGCAGCAGTTGGGTGACCTGGGGTCTTTGATGATGTCATCATTATTTCAGTAGTCAAATAAAGTATTTTTAAGCATTTCAATATGAATATCAAATACTAGATGTAAAATGAACACATTTTTTCCCCTCTGATATTCATGTGAGCCAGCACCTAATTCTCTCAAATCAGAGATGCTGATTTTCACACAGTAGTGAAACTGTTGATTTTCTCAAGACTATATTCCTTCTTGAGCTATTCTTATGCTCTGTGCTTTCTGTACTTCCTAGTGTGCCTGTTGTGACATGAAATTCTTTTAAATGTTTAGAAAACATTTTTGTTTTGTTTTGTTCTTTGATCACTTTCCATCAGCTGACTTTTACTGTTTTCAGAAGGTGATAAAAATGACAAGTTCTTTATGGAGGATGTAGGAATAAGTAAAATGCTTATTTTTTACATCTTTTAAAATATTTATACAAACATAAGTAAATATATAAAATGAAGTCATTTGTCCCAGAAAAGGCCAGATTGTTTGTAATAATAACATACTTTTGGAAAGTTGGGGTTTAAGATGTTCAACATCTAGATTTTGTTAATATATAGCATAAAATTTTCTGTGGGTCTTGTTGCATAAGCTGCCTGTCTGTAGGCCACACTCTCTAACAGAAGTGTCTATATAAGCAGTCATTCTGAAGTGCTGATTCTGTTATTTGATTTGGGATTAAACAGTCTGTTGCAAGCCATCTGTTTCCCTATGCATGTGTCCTTGAGAGGTTAGATGTCCACAGATATTGCCCCATAACTTCAGCCAGTATTTGAAAGATCAGAATAAGCTGAGACATATGCCACTGAAATTATCTGTCTTATCCTAGAGGACTGGCTGTTTTTTGACATCAGTGCCCATGTTGGAGAAAAGTTTACTCTCTCTCATTGCTGCTGATTGAGAACCCTGCTGTTTTTGGCCAAATGCCAGGAGACTCAAGAGCGCATCCTTTGAGGGCGTTTGAACAGTTCATGCTTAGTGAGTGCAGGAAAAGCTCTATCAGCTTTTTAAGCCACAGCTCTTTTCAGAAACTGATCCCTCCAACTGATGCTGTATGACACAGAACAAACTCAGACTGCTGCTATTGCCCAAGCAGCTTATCACTGTGATAATTAGGGTCAGAAAATGATACATTTTGGTGTAGGTCCAGGGTTCAGAGACTCTTTGGAGACTTAAGGAAATCTTACACGATTGTGCCTCTCTTTTATGTGCAATGTGGTTTTTTTTATTTGTTTGGTTTGGTTTCTTATGTTTGTTTGTTTGTTTTGGGGGGTTTGTGTGTTTTTGTTTGTTTATTTGTTTGGGGGTGGGGCTTTTGCCCTTTTTAGTTGTTTGTTTGTTTGTTGTGGTTTGGTTTTTTTTTTATTCTGGGTACATGTTCATGTATCAGTGCATGGGTGCTGCATTTCTGTGTGGTGCTCATATTACTAAAGGATGAGCACTGCTTGACCTAGTGTTGTTAGTTTGGTTTAGGTGTTGAAAGGAGCTCAGGCTGGAGTGCAGGTGCTTGAAGGCACCATGGAAGCCAGCATGTGATAAGGTGCTTCACAGTTCTGTGTTTTCACAGGTGTAGTTACTATGGTCACTTAAGCTTAGGATCCTCAGGGTATGACTGTCATAAGCCATACAGGGCCTTTCAGGTCTATACCAACCCTCTAAAAGCTATCTAGAAAAACAGTCACAAAATACCACTTCTAGGTCATAAGTCCTCTCTGTTTCAGCTCAGGACTAGTAACAAATTCAGGTTTTCTTCTACTTCTCCTTCCCCTCTACTCTGCCCTAGTGAGACCATACCTGGAACAGTGCATCCAGTTTTGGGGTCCCCTGTTTAAGAAAGACAAGGATCTACTGAAGAGAATCCAATGGAAAGCTATGAGGATCATTAAGGGACTTGAGCATCTCATCTTGAGCACTGAAACTGAGAGAACTGGGGCTGTTTAGTCTTGAGAGGGGATCTTATTAATGTCTATAAATATCTGAGGGATGACTATCAAAGGGAAGGACACAGCCTCTTTTCTGTAGTGCCCAGAAATAGGACAAGGATTAATGGGAATAAACTAGCATAGAAGGTTCCACCTCAACATGAGAAGAAACTTCTTTGCTATGAGGGTGACAGAGCACTGGAACAGGCTGCCCAGAGAGGTTGTGGAGTCTCCTTCTTCTCTGGAGATTTTCAAAACCCACCTGGCTGCATTCCTGTGTGGCATGACCTAGGTGATCCCGCTTTGTCAGGGGAGTTGGACTCGGTGATCTCTAGACATTCCTTCCAACCCCAAACATTCTATGATTCAGTATTCCTTAGGTGTAATGATTTCAGGGCAAGTTTCATATTATAGTCTGTAAATGCTACACCCTGTGCTATGAACAGATTCTCCATTAAACATGCCAGAGTTCTGTGATGTTTTTCAGCCAATAGGTTAGACAGTCTTGTGCAGCATTATTTATTTTCACTATTTTTTTTTTTCTGCTCTTGAATATGTGTGTTTCAAGTCTTGCTTAAGATCTTAATTTCTGACAGTTCTGGAAGATATACATTCACAACAGGGTTTTGTTGAACTAATAAATCGTATTGAACCTTATGTCATTTTTGGTGGGAATTTTTTATTCTTTAATGTTAAATGTTCTTTAATGTTTTGAAATGTTTTTGCTTTTATTTGACAATCTGACTACAGAACTACTGATGTTGCTATACTTATGCGTGGAAATTTGTTAGCTCAGGCATTACACACACAGCAAATCTGCATTTGTACACACAAACCAGATGACTGGTCAAGTTAACATTTGCAAATCATCCTGTTTATTCACATAAATGCAGGTTTTATGTGTGCAAAACTGATGTGCTCGCAACTTTTGTGGGTTGTATTAAGGGAAACTTGCTATAAATGTATCCTCTACAATTTAGTTTTTGATTAAAAATACTTACGAGACAATCCTCCCGATAGAGTTTCCCAAATTACATTTCCAGGTGAAAAGGAGGCTTCAAAACCTTTAAAAGCAGCCATGGAAACAGGCTGCACAGAGCTAGGTGGTGACATAGGGCACCACATCTAAGAGGTACATTTAAGGGGGAGCTTGTCAAGAGCAGAAAATTATGCTGGTTCCCTCTTATTGTAGAAATTGTACTGGACCGCTGATGTGATCCATTACTAGAAATATTAGGATGCAAGAAAAATGAGGAATTTTCATGAAAGAAAAGTTTTGGGTTTTTTTTGTTTTTTGGCCTCCCCTCTTCCTTCTCTCAGAAAAGGGTTTTAGGAACTGAGCAACTCTTTCTGTAAGCAATGATTTCAACTCTAAGCAATCACTGAAAGAGTAATTTAACTGTTTTAAAAAATATTTCTCTTGGATTTCAGTAATGTGCAACATATCACACAAAAATAGTAGTCTACAATTTGAAAGATGTAGTCCTAGGCCTTACTAATTCTTGCATATTGAATACCTGGGTGTTCATATGCCTGCCTACAGGTATTTGGATGCAATTCAAAGTAACTAAAAATTTTGATTTGTTGACTTTCACAAGGTGTTCACTTTTCTTTATGTCTAGTAAGACTCTTTTTAAAAAAAGTTTACAAATTGATATCCATAGATATTGCTAATCCTTTACAGTGTATTATATTAACTGTATTATAAGGGATAGACATGGATATGAACTCGTTGGGTTTTTTTGTGGGTTATTTTGGTTTTTTTTGTGGAATGCAAAGTGGAATTTTTCCACTTTGACCGAAGTCCAGTGCAAGCACTGCTTCTGAGCTGTGTGTAGCTGGCTTCCTGTTGGTTTACATTACAAAAAAGCTTCTTTAGTGTTCCAGTTTTTCCCTTAAGCTCCTTAGGATCTGGAAGGTAGTGCAATGCTACTCCATATATAACTATATTTGCGTTAAAAGTTAAATATTTTGCAGTTATTTGACTAATAAATTATCCCTAACAGTACTTTATGTAAGCTAGCTAAATTGTATATCTTAAAGAAATAGTGAAATTTAATTTGGGGAAAAAGGTTGTTCAGTTTTTCATAAAAATTCTGGATTTAGACAGCTTGGGAACAAATGACACTGTTGATATCAGAGAAATTTTTAAGATGGAGAAAAACCAAAGGACTTGTTCTAAAGCAATCTCATGTTGCTTTCTGCCTGTAAGAGTATGAGAGAACCTTAGGTAATGGTGACAGTTTTAGTCTTCTTTTCTGAAGACACGTTCCCAATTGCATGCCAAAATGTATATATTGTGCTCCAAGGATTTGGATGGTCATCCTATAAGTAAGGAAAACAGCTTGCCAATTCAAAGGAACAGGAAAGGATTTGATAAAGACAGATCCTGTTGCTTATCTTCTGTTCCTGATGGGGAACATCTATGGCCTTTTTTCCCCAACATGTTAGTATTTTGAAGGCTTAATTTAGAGAACCTTGATTGAAGGATACTTTTCAAAAAAAACACCCAACACTTGTAAGAATCTTACAATGTTAAAAAAAAAAAAAAAAATCCTTTAAAGAAATAATTTCATCTGTCCTATGCTCCAACAGAAAAATGAGCCTACTCATGTTGTCTATCCTCATGATTCTTTTCCTGTCATCCTGGATTTAGCTGAATAAACAGTTTCAACTCTCATGCCTCAGAGCTCATTCTAATTTAGTTAAACTTGATTTCTAAGATTTCAGCACATTCAGGCTGGAATTTTCTCTTACTGCTTTACCCCCACCCCCTCTTTTCTAAAGCAATTTTTTCTGATTTGTGGAAGTAAGAAAAATGAAAAAGAGATGATGTTTAGCTAAGCTAGAAGATAGACATAGATTCTATAGTTGAAATTTATAAATGTGCAGCAAGTCCACATTATTTGTTCTGTATTTATGCCTGACTTGATGGACCAAAGAGGGAGAGAAAGCTTTTACCAGAGTTTTGTTCAGGGCTTGATATCCTCCTTAAAGAATAAGGAGTGCAGGCTGCTGGGGGATGTTGTGCTGTTGTGCTTTAAAATTTATGTATTAAATAATCATAAAATCATGATGTACCAAAACCAAACTGGTAATCAACATTAAGAAAGAGAATATAAATGTAGTTCAAAATCATTCTTCCTTGAGTTCCTTTGGAAGGAACAGGACTGGAAATAATTGTCTTACATAGATCTTGTTCTTTCTCATATTTAATTTTTTATTATAACTTGTTCCAATACAGTTTATACATAGTACTGATAAAACTATTCCTAGCCAAGTTTGCTGCTAGCATCCATTTACAATAATGTAGAGCACTTGCTTTCTGTCCATTTTCTGGAGGTATTTTCATCAATATTTCTTTCAAGTTCAGTTTTAATATCTTTTGTGTGTTTTCATCTCTGCAATTGATTTATTGAGTGAATGGAAGGGAATATGACTCACCATTCTATTCTCTGGCACCTTACTTGTTTCTTACTTTAGTCAGTAGGGAAAGTAGAAATTATTTTTCTAAATTCCTCTCTTTTTTCATTAAGAAGTCATTGTGTTGTTCAAGTCTTGAAATGATCTCAAAGGATATTAAGTGACTACCTTCAAAATTAAGCACATTAGAATATGTCAAACTAATTCTTCTGTGGCACAAGGAAGCACCCAAAATTTTTACTCTAAAAATATTCTCTACCTTGAATTTAAATTGCAATTAATTCCCAGGAAAAATAAGAAATATGAATTCCAAGAAAGTAGCAAAAATAGCAGCCTGATACTTTTGAAACCTTTTGAGGTGGAGAATGAGTTACATAGTACCGATAAATGATTGTTGCTACTGTTTCCACAGTTGTTGCTACTTCTTTCCACACTGTTTCCTCTTGGCATAAAGCACAAGCACTACTGGATGTTCCAATGTTTTAACTGTCAGTCACTGTGAACTGCTCTATGAAACAGGTTTACCAGCTCATAAACGGAAAGCAATCCTATTTACTGCCATTTCTAGATTCATAGATGGCTTGCAGCTTGTTACTATTCTAGCAAAGCTTAAGGCCAGACACCTATGGTACTATAGGGTTTTTTTCCTTGATGTTTCTTTGGTAGGGTTAGTTTTGTATGAATGCTTGTAGTGTTTCATCCAGTATAATGGGGTTAGACCTGAGGGTGACTATATCAGAACTCCTGACAGGTATCTGCAATATACTGTGCATAAACAGGTCCAATATATTTTTTGACTTCTGGATTAGTAGATTTACAAGCATTGTTGTTGTTCCTGACATTTCAAATTCTGCAGAAAATCCCCCTCATTTGTTATGAAATTAATTATGATTTGTTGATTTTGTGCTTTCAATTGTCTGTTTTACTTTAGGTCGCTGTCTCTGTCAGCATTTTTATTCTGTTTGTGCTTTGCAGTTTGCTGAAGGTAGATGTATATTCTGAAAATAAACTTGAATCTATTAAAGTGGCTAACATACAGTGATGTCTCTGTTTTGTAAATTGAGTTCAGGCATAGGCTATCTATCTGTTTGGCAGCAGCGGAGGTGCCTTTTTGCTTGAATTTTACTGTTTGAGCTTTTAAAGTTGCTTTCGAAGGTGGAAGAGGGGTCAGGGTAGCATCAGATTCACACATTACTGTCTTTACTGAATTTATTTGAATGACCTCCTTTGAAGATTGAAGAATGTGGCACGAGTATGCATGAAGCTTCTCAGACTTTGAGGAGTGTGATCTTTTGTCTTTTGTGCATGATCTTCTAGTTGGCTATTGATATGTTTTGCTATTCAGGGATGATGAATTTAGATACATATGATTAAAGATAGAAATTAAAATTCAATCACCT
This sequence comes from Megaceryle torquata, assembly GCA_024611175.1. Lineage (NCBI taxonomy): Eukaryota > Metazoa > Chordata > Aves > Coraciiformes > Cerylidae > Megaceryle > Megaceryle torquata. Next base: position 44,972 of record JANIJG010009072.1, on the reverse strand, counting down.
CCACTTTGTGACTGTGCACCTCTGCTGAAGACTCTCTAATGTTGCTAATACTGCTATGAGGTTAATGTAATAGGTTTGGGGGTTTTTTTTATTGTGTTTGGCCATGCCACCTCACTCTGGAAGTGGGCCAACCTATGCCTATTACTGCTTCTTTCTAATCTGCAAGAGTTCATCTTTCACAGGGAGTGTAGACACTCATTCAGAGAAGCTTATCCAATAGACACCACCATAATTAATACATATTTTCTGCTTTTCTCTAGCAATTGTAATATATAAAGGACAATCAGCTTACTTGTGAAACTGCAGGCACCAAGGGGAATTAATGCAAAAGCCAAGTGTGTCCCATTATCTCTTTCTCCTTCTGCATATCACAGCTAAATCTCTGAGAAACTGCCACACTTATGGCCTAATCCAAACACTAAAGTCAGTGGTGGGTCTTCTGATCCTTAGTATGTTCAGAGCAATGAAATCAAAAAAAGACCAGAGTTCTCCACTTTCTCCTTACTGGAAATCAATGGTGCATATGTGAGTAGGAAACAAAGTTAGGGCAAAAAGGGCAAGTGCATTTTTTTCTTTATCTAATTATCCTCTTGCTTTTATGTCTAATAAAACTTCCCCCCAATCCAACTTAAGCTAAACACCTAGCTTTTCTGCAGTCGGAGCAGTGGTAGCATTCTTCCAGATGAGTAACTGGCATATAGGAGTGATTTTATCTATTTATAATAACTACTAACTAATTCTGTTTTGGTTACAGTTTGGTTTTTTTTTTTTCCCCCAAGAATGCTGACATTTTATTGTTCTTTCTACTTTATACCATTTCACCATACTACTAATATCCTCTACAAGTGCTCGATTTCACTCAATTCTCTGTTTGCCTATCCAAATTTGAATAAACAATTCACATATAAAACTATTAGTAAAAGGTATAGACCATATGTAAATCCCACTTTCTTATCCTGTACCATGAGAATTTATAATAATTGGACACTTGTGATATTTTATTTTTCTATCAAATGAAATATTTTACTCCCCAGGCAAGACAGAGTTTGAGAAGTGGAAGTGATTATTGAATTCTTTCTTGTATAGAAATCTGGATGGAAATAGAGAATTCCTGTTGATTCAAATATGAAATGAACCAAAAGTTTCCATTTAGCTGGGTGGGAAAGCCTCTGAATGCCTAAATCCCTTTAACAGTAGCAAGAGTCATGTAGTTTTCAAGCTATGCAAATAGATACTTTTTGCTTTCTTCCTGATGCTGTTGTAACTAAAACAAAACAAAAAAATTCTGCTGTTCTTAGTGGGGAAAAATATGAAAGAGCTAAGTTTAAGGAGAATTGACAAAAGATATTTATCTGGAAGGTGTTTTATGTATCTTCTTTTCTCTTTTTCTGTCTCCCACTGTCATTGGTTGGCTTTTCCACTCAGCTTGGAGCTCTCAAATGGAATTACTACCTCAGCTGTAGTGCCTGACCAGTTAGCATCTGCCAGGCCTGAATCAATTTTGCTTATATCATGGAGGAAGGCATCTTTTCATTAGGCCTGTGAATCTGAGAGTCTAAATATATATATATATTATTTCCCCTCAAATGAAAGCAAGATAATTCTGTCCACTTTTCTTGTATTAAAACAAAATTGCAAAATGAAAATAATGTAGCAAGGACACCAGAAAATAAAGAGCATTTCTTTCATTACTTTGTAAATTTCAGGATTCTTAAGAAATCCTTGTTCCATTTTTTTGCCTGTAAGCAAACACGAACATCATGAGGCATCTCTGATGCACAGCTGGCAGCTTGCAAAACATATACAATATGGGCAGTAAGATAAGGTGTAGGCTTATTAATTTAAGAAACTAATATCAGATGCTTATAATTTAAGTAGAAAAGCATGGCAATCACTTTATTTGAACCTATGAAATATACACAAACATAGGCATATATGATAGAAATTTTATCTATATGTTCATATGAAAATATATTAAGTACTACATTTTTATAAGCTTTTTGCTATATTGAAAACTGGTATTTGATATTTTCCCTACTTGCATCTTTTTTATTGCTTTTACATCAGAATTAATTCTTTTTGTCTTGGGGGATAAAGATAGGACCTTTTTCCTTGGTGTGGTTCCAATAGAAGATAACTTGATGCTTAAAACAGCTTGTCAGTCTGAGAACTGTTAAAATAAGGCTGAAAGAAAGAAAAGATCCATTTACAGTGGAAACCCCTAGTGGGATGAAAACTGTAGTTCATTTCTTTGGATAACAAAAGACACTTCCATGTCATCCTCACTAGCAACTTCTTTTTTTTTTTTTTTTTTTTTTTTTGACACAAAAGGTAGAATGAGGGGGCAAGCAATAGTCTTAATTATAACCTCCCTTTCCTGAGAATTTTATCCTACTTTGCTTGCTCTGGCTTAGCAGGACATCCTGCTCTATTTTACCTAAGTAATAAGAAATAGAATTGGGGAACATGAATAAAGAGTTAATTTTTCCCCTCCGGATGCAGTGCACAGTGGTTGACGAAGGAACGAAGGACAGCAATATGCAACGCAACTTTGACCTTCTCATTGTTCTGTGATGCCATTGGCTAGTTAATCCTGAGCGCTGTCACAGCCTCAACAACTTGCACTGTGGCAAGAAGGGCATCAGTGACTAGCCAAAGCACAGAATAATTAAAAAAATTACATACGTAATTATGGGTTATTCTAGGTCTCAAAATTGACTTACTGTTCTTGTACAAAAATAAGAAAAGAATGTTGCATGCACCTGTTTTCAGAAGCTTGTGTTAGAAGGAGGAGCAAAGTTAACATGTAGTTTAATGTACTACTAGTAAATCTTTCTTTACAAAATTATAGGCAGTTTGTACATGTGTGTGTACTGTTGTCATTGGTGAAGATGTATACTTTGTTATCACCTGGAATTTTATAAAATGAAGTTAACATCTTGAGCCTTCTGAAATAATTGTCATATTTCCTGGTTAAAAAAAAAAAAAAAAGTCGTCTGCTTTGTCTCTTTTAACAATCTTTATATCATTAAGTTCTTCAAGTTCTTGCTGCTACTGCTCTTTTTTTGTTCTCTTTTAATGTTGGTGTCATTGTCATGAAGGGGTAGGATAAAACATACACTAAGATCAAGGTTAGGGGGTGGGGAATTTTGTTCTGACACCTCTGTTCTGAGGACTAAGCAATGATCAGGAAGGTTTTTTCTTAATCTTTTAAAAAAAGGGCATTATGCGTTAGGGGATAGGTGAGTGGGAAGCCCAAAAGGAGGCAGTAGAAGCAGAAGCAACCCTACAACTTCACATTAATAATCTGAACTTGTGCAGATTGAAGTTTGCCGTCCATCAGATATATATGCATAAGCTCTGCATTCTCTCTAATGGCAGAATGTTCAAACACAGAATTGCTGTAAATTAATCTTTGTCAGGATGAATTTAGAAAAAAAAAAAAGTGGTTAGGGAAAACCTTAAAGGAAGAGGGTAGGTTTTGCCTGGTCTGTTACAGAAGTACTATTTTCTATTTCAAAAATGTGAGTTTTAGTCATCTACCTTTATGTGCTTTATGTGTAATTTATTCCAAAATGGCACTCAGAAGGATGGTATCCTGAGCTGCGTATCACTGACCAAGCAGGAATCTCTAGCAGTGAAGATGCAAAAACCCACGTTCTGCAATTACTGCCTGTAACACAAGCAGACCACATCCACCATAAGAAATTGACATAGTAACTGGTGTACCAGAATGGATTTGTAACCTGTTCTTCAGTGAAATAACACATTCTACAGCCTTAGGAATACTAGCGTCCCTTTCCTTTGCAAAGCTAACTTAGGTCGTATGCGACTCTTTGTAAACACATTAGCATAGTACCAAGCATAGAGAGGAAAAAAAAAAAAAAATCAATTGGAAGGCAGCTTTCAGCTGGGGCAAAGTTAAGGAGAGCAGCAGTACAGGTTGCATTGGTTGTCTTGTCACAGCTTTCCACTCTCAAAATAAAATTATTTTGTGTTGCTATGAAGGTATCTCAGAGAATTAGGAACATGGGTACATATACTTGGTTATGCCTGTCTGAAACACATCTGCAGTTTATCTGTCATCTTTGTAGATATCATAAGACCTTTCTTCTTTTCGAAGTTCTGAGGTAAGGTTTTGCCTGAATGTGTAAGAAACAATTGGGTCTTCCAAGAAAGATAATAGCTGTAAAGCCATTAACTTTTATGTGCCTTATATTTTCAAGAATGTGTGTTTCTAGTATTCTAGTGTTGTTTTCAGAAAATGTTTCTTATCTATGTCTAAAAAGATAGATATCACAACATATACAGAGTCCAAATAAATGGGCATCTGAGTGAATTTTGAAATAACAAGATGGTAAAAATTACAGTAGTTCGCTGTCATCCCTTTGTCAATGTAAATTTCTGTAGTTTACTTGATTCAGATTTACATGTATAAAAAGAGAAAATTTTTGGCATCCTTTGAAAAATGTACCCACAAATTACTATTTTTGGGAAACAACATATTCATGACATGTAATTTCATATAAATCCTTCTAATAGCAAGTTGGTAATGACATTGTATGACATGTGTTTTGTCTTTTGTTTTGAAGCACTGGTATAATACATGCACAATTTTATTTACTGACGGCTCCACCCTAACATCCTCCAAGAATTTGGTGATTCCATAAGCATGATCTAAGACGTTTTCTACTGCTGTCTCTTAAGACACAAAAAAGCAGTAGCTTTAGAAATAGAGCATGGATTTTCTTTGTAGGATTTCTTACTACCTCAGTTTGTGAATTTTATTCTATTTTCATAAGAGTCAAGTTATTTCCTATCAGGTGTTGTAGAATTGTGGTTAATGCTGTTTATTTTTGTGCTGATAGTAATTTAAAATAATTTTATTTCTCTCAACCTGGCAGTGTGCTTGGCACTTACGAGAAAGATTGAAGACATGGCACTCTCTGTATGAAGACTGTAAGCTATGTTAGGGATACAGTAAAAATTCAGGTAAAAATAAAAGGCGTGTATTTTTAGTTGAAAAAGCAGTAGTGAATTTAATAAGCTAGCTAAATTTATGTAAGTGACTGTGCTTTCATGTTTGGCTCTGAAATTGGGCAATGTAACATTGAAGAGTAGTGACAGAAATCTGACCATAAATGAAATTTTCTGGTGAAGAAACTTAACTGAAAAATTCTGTCATACAGCCATTTCAGGTGGTTAGTGGTAGTGGCAGTATAATTACCTCTAACACATGAATTACAATATTTCACAGTATCACTCAGGAAAGCTGTGCCACGTTCTTCAAAATTATTTGGCAGTTTTGGAAGATAGTCATTGATGTACTCTGTTAAATGCAGTCTAGAGGGTAGCTTTCTCTCATGGGATATTTTGCCTTGCATGTAATTTATCTCAGCCAGACTAAGTCACTGAGTTAAAAATGAGTCTGAAATTACTGTGCATTTGTACCTGGTGTACTAGATGTCTGTATAGTGTCCACATTTGTTTTATTTGAGGGAGTTTGAATTGTGTGTCTCCAGAAAGAAAAAAGTATTTGAAATATTCAACCTTGGATTTTACGCACTTATTAACTATTTGGATTGTGGTGTTCTACTTTTGAATGTCAAGATTAATTAGTCACAAATTATAGAAGTTCTCCTAATATCTATAGATGTTGGACTTTGAAATATGAGCTTCAAAGAACTTGCAATTATTTTGGTTATTAACATCAGCCAGTTGTTGTACACTTGTATGCTGAAATTTTAAAAACAACTAAGCCGTGAACATGGTCATTTTTCAGAAGTGCCTTTACAGATGTGTTTGTGCAGGATGAAACCTGAAATTTGGGCCTATGGAACATGAAAGATCTTTTTTTTTTTTTTTCTTTTTTCCTACCTTGCCTATGTTTGATGTTCTTATGCTGCTTACCAATTAGCAGTAATAGGTTTTTATTTGAAAATTTGGAGGAAAGCTAAGACAAAATAGGAAAAAGGGCAGGAGTTCTGAATAATGCAATATATGCATGAAAAATCTGCATCATAGGCAAAATCTGTTAATTCTATAAACACACAGGCACCAATTTTCATCCATTCAATAGTGATTCCTGTCTGCTTAAGAAGCACATACCAGAAAGCACTGCAAGTTCCCTGAAATTTCTATGGACAGCCTCCAAGCATGCACACAATATAGGTGCTGCGGTATGTGTTCCAGATGATAGAGCTTTTAGTGCAAAGTGATTATGACTGTGATTTGGGCATCATATATTCCTATGCGAATCTCTTTTTCTGTCATCTGATCATGGTTTCTGTTGGAATCCAGTATGTCAGAATTGCAGACAGTGTTATTGCAATCATGGATACAAATGCCTATAATGTCATTCTAAATTTTTTTGCATGTTTTGCCAGTGTGTGCTCTGTAACAATATTTTTGGTTCTGCCCTATTACTTATAATTGCATAATCTGTGAAAAGTTTTAGCTGGTAATTGCTAAAGTTCACAATCACAATATTTTTATTCTTGCTGAGGAAGAAGGGGAGAAAACGAAGGATTTTTTCTGTGTCTCAGATCTGTTGGCCTATTCTTCAAATGACAGGTTCCTGACTGATCAACTATACCACCTGCTACTAAAGCTCAGTAATATTAGTCTGTGCAATGGTTTCATTCTCATCTCACACCTCAGAGATCTTGAGCTCAACCCCAGGCATCCCCTGTGTGTTTAAATCAGCTTAACGGCTCATACAGTGTGCTGATTTCCTTGTAGGCCTCTGTTTTCTCAAAAAGTGATCACCTTTTGCCAATGCCCTCAGGATTAAACAGGGCAGTCTGGTTTTCCTTTTCTGCATTGGCTATACCTTTGTAGTCAATAAAAGACTAACTAGAAAAGAATCAGCTGATGAGAGAATCAATCTTCTGGAAGCCTCCCCACAGTTTTCTCATCATTTTTGTGCCGTCTGTCATCTCAGATTGTAAAATGGAAACCAAAACTCAGTATGTGGGAAGACTTTTAGTGCTCCTTGTTAACAAAAACAGTAAGACCAGGGGTTTTGATCTTATGAGTGTATAGGTAAACAGTAAGCTGTAAGTGTGCACTCTTGAAGTAGCTTTTCCATGTTTCTAATGGAGGTCTGCAAAAAATTATCAAAGTAGTATCACAAAGGTCTCATAACATACTGTAGTGTAGATACCTATTCTGAGTAGGTCAGGTTAAATCTGAAGTTCTTCTATATAACAATACAGGGATATCTTACAGAACAGCGGTACCATTTACCATGGTATAAAAGCCATATAAATAGAAAAGGACTGTAAAGTATAAGTGAAGATTTTTTAATTTAGCTACTTGCTAAGTTATAGCAGTGCTCTGTCTTGATAACTAGTATTACACAACAAATTTTAAGTTTTTTGAATAGCCTACTTCAAGATGGTTTATAATGACAGATGGACCAACTTAAAAAAGCATTGAAGGTTCATCATAATCATCATTCTCTACAGTTCTACATTTTTCATTCAAATGTATTGCACTAATTTACAAATATTAATTCAGTGTTATAATCACCCACCCACGAAGCAGGTCAGCATCCTAGTTTTACAGAAGTTCAAAGCAGGGTACCAAAAGGTTAAGAGCTGTGAGGAATTAAGAGGTCTGTCAGTATACACCATAAGGCTCATGATGGGGACTCTATTTTTTCCATATCATACTTTAAACTTAATTTGAAATCTGATTTCCCTCCCTGGACTCAAAATCCAGGGGTGAGAAAGGCAGAATGTGTAGTGGGATTATGTTAGAGACTGGTTGCAGAAGTACTGAAAGGCAGAAATGTTTAACTGGCATCACATAAAGTAGAACAGGTGACTTCATCAGGAGGAAATGTCCTTTAGACATCTTAGGTGCTCTGGACATTGACATAATGTTCCCGATAGAAGGGAAGCTCAAGTTTTGCACATTCTGAAAAAAAATGGGGAAATATAACTTTCTTATGGTGAAGGTCTATGGCAGACCTTGGCCATTCTCTGTAATTTGCCTGGCAAATTGATAGTGTATCTGATATTGATGAAAAGGTTTAAATATATTACCTGTGGTTCCTTATTTCACTGATACTGCAAAGAAAAAAAAAAATTGTCCAATAAACATGGTGAACTGCAAGAATTGAGATGTCACCCCTTGAAGCTTTTGGTTAGCTAAATCACTGCTAGAAGTTAGGAAACTACTAAGAACTAGTAGTATCATATACAGTTTGTCACCAGCTGTACATGTAGCTAGGCTTTTATATTAAAAAGACCAAGGTGAAGAAATGGGGCTTTCCCTTGGGAAAGAAAGAGGATGATGTGGCTTGTAACAGTTTGTGGTTTCTAGGAGAGTCCATGTCACAGGCTTGAACCAACACCTAAAAAGTTCAGAAACCTGGTAAAGGTACCTGGCTCTGTTCCTCTGTTAAAAGAGATTTGGACTATGAAATATTTAGCAGGTATTGGTTCACTTAACAGCCCAGGAGACATCATTCCAGAGCAGATGAGCCTCCCCATTAAGAAGATCTGAGAGCTTTCAAACTAATTTTCATTTATTTCAAAGCTATAGAAATATTGATGAGTTAAGTCTCCGCAATGTACTCAACAAATATAGAGGCATTCCTTTGCTTAGAACATGGTGCCACCAAGATGAACATAACTATGATGGCTTTTAATCATATGGAGCTACTTTTATTTCTGTTACAGAGAACTTTGCTAGAGAATCTGTTCTAGAGAACATATCTATTGAAGGACACCCACCCTAGGCAATCATTTCAGGGCTCTCTTAGGGGAAATTGTATGGGTTTTAGGGGGAAGCCAACAACAAAGTTTGGGCTGCTGTCATTGTTGGACTTGGATTCTAATTCAACTGCCAGATTGCTGCATACTATAAAACCAACAACTATCAAAGCCCATGAGACACAGCATATATGTACAGTGCAGGTTTTTATTATAAAGATCCTTTATCTTTTAAATCTTTAAGTATGCTGTCATTCAGCATTAGTATTAGTAGAAATTTGCTTTGCAGTCATCTCAACTTGCCATCTGCCAGGTGGCTGCTTTCTTTTCTTACCCTGCAGAATCAAAGTTTCTCAAAGGACTATTACAGATTTAACTGCTGGTCAAAGAATCTCTGTCTTCATGGTTGCTTCAGGTTCATGGCACTATGATTATGCTCTGCAATGCTGCCTACTTCATCTCATTTTGAAAACAGTCTGTTTATCTGAAGTTTTCATGATTTTTCTACACACTATACTGGGAACTTTTTTGCTGAATTAGTCTTTAAATTTTATCTATATGCTGAATCTACAATTTACCAGAACTGTGCTCTGGGAGAAAATATAAGTGCTAAGAATATCCCATGCAAAGTTGCTCAGCTTGTTGTATTAACTGTTTCTAGACACAGCCAAATTTCATATTTTGAAGAGGCACTAAAAAAAAGAAAAAAAAAAAAAAAATATATATATATAAAAGGTAATACAGTTTATCTCATTTTGTAACCTGTTAAACCTAAACATCCAAACTTACTTTATGGCATGCAAGTAGGATGTTCTTGGATCAAGGATCAAAATCAGATTCTGTAAAGGAGTGTCACAGAATAATTTACCAAGATTTTTACTGGAAGGATTTTCATTGAGAAATAGGTACTGATATTTTTCTTATGGTTTAGCGAATATATCAACTTTAAGATTGTAATGTTTAGATTGCCAGTGCATGGATGCATCCCCTAATACTGCAAATACTATTTGGCAATCTGCCATTGAATTTCTTTTGCAGTATCTCTTAACCTCATAGATATTGTATATTTAAAACAAGTCTTACAGAAGTTGGACTAGGCTCTATTTTCTTTTAAGCAGATGAGGACCCACCAAGATGCAATGTGTTTATCTTATTCTGTAACATTACGTAGGCTGCACAAGTATCATTAAAGTATACTGAAAATAAAATATTTGATTCATTAAAATAATTGAAATTCTGGATGTGGTAGATAAAAAGGACAAATTTCTCTTAAAGCTGCAGTTATAGTGATTGGACCAGGATACCTCAAGAAATATTGTCTTCATAGTTTTTTTTTTTTCCAGTCTGTTGAATTTGTTACTTTCTACTCTACCTGTAAATCAAACCACAAGAAACCCAAGCTCCAAAGAGTAACAGTGGGAGATGCAAACTGCCCAGGTTTGCCTAGGTCCATAACTGTTGCCAGTCCAGCTCACCCTTTTCAGAGGGGTACCAAACTTTAGAAGCAAAGAATGGAATGGGATCATAATCTGCAAACCATTTTTTTTCATCTGTTTGTTTGACAGTGGTTATAATGCGTGTCTCTTACTTCTGCATAAAGGTTCTGATGACACTTAGTGTGAGAATTTCTTGTCACAATCTTTACCTTCTGTAAATTGGTTAGTGTTATACTGCTTGTTAAGCTTAGCTTTTTCTCTGTTGTGCTACACAAAACTGAGTTGTTCAGGGCAGAAATTAAGATGAAAAATATTCACAAATCAAAACCCCTTCCAGATTTGCCTTTGGTTGTCCCAGTGTAATTTTCCTGCCGCAAATGCATTTCTTGGATAGCTTATTCAGAATGTGCTCTCTTCTTCTTGCTAATCCAACCTTATGTGCCATGGAATCAAAGTCCCCCACAATTCACTCCTTGAAATACTCAGAAACTAACATCCAATTAAACCCAGAAAAAGTCTTCCATCTCCTGAGCACACATATCGTAGAGGACCTAATTTAAAACAGGCTAGACTATAGGTTTATATTGCAAGGTGTCTTTTCTGCATGTAAAGTAGTCTTGATAACATGAGATACCTACATAAGCACACAAAATCTCTCAGTATAGCTCAATTAATTGAAGCTAGGAGAATTGTTCCTTGGCTCCCCATGAGTCGCATATCATGGCTTTCAGAAGTGGGCATTTGCTACAGTGCTATCATTTCCATTGTCTCATCAGAGAATAGTTGTCCAGGTGTGTTCATTGCAGTCTGGTGTCCACTGGCACAAAGGCACAGGATTAGGAGTGCAACAAACAAATCATTCCTACACTGGAGGGGAAAAAAAATGAATAATGTGAAGAAACAACTGAATGGATAAGGATTAGCATTTACTCTGTGTAACAGTCAGTCGAGATTGCAGAAATAATGGTGTACCTGTCAATCACTGGCTTAGCTAAAACGTTGCATGCATCAACATCTGCCAGCATTGTCATGTGGAACCTTTCAGAACATTATGTAAAGAATAGAAATCATTGCTAAAAGTGTCTTTATTTTTCCCTTGTTTGAATATTTCTCATATATACTAAATATAAAAAGCTAAGCCAAATGAATGGAATGCAGTAAGGATGGGGGAACAGGGTATGAAAGACAAACTAGAGAATACAGAGTCTCCACAGCAGAAAATGAATGATGGATTATGAATTTGTTAAAATTATAAAATGTAGAGTTGAAATACACCAAACTGCTTCTGTGTGTAAGGTAGACATAGTTTAAGTTAATGTCAGGTTTGCATTACTGCAGCCTTTGGGAACAGAAGCATATTTTTTTTTGTGGTATGTAAGGAATGTGGGTGTTTTGCAGGCACCTAAGTGCAGGAGATGATGTGCAAACACTCTTCTTTAGCAGATTTGTTAGCAGGATGAGCTCTTGTGTGCTGAAGTGTGACACCTTCTCAGAGCATCTTCATCTACTCTCTAGTAAATAACTGTTGGACGTTTTCACATGAGATGAAGTAGCAATCGAGAGAGTATTCTTGGTCAAAAATTGTATTTAAAATTGCTGAACTCAAACAGATTTGTGACAGAGGATCAGTTCTAATTTCTTATTCTCATTTTTGTGGGGAAACAATGTCTTTATTTGTGGGAAAAAATCAGTTTTGCTTAAAAATTACATATAGTTTAAAAATACTAGTTATATGAAAAAAGGAAAACCAAACTAGGTATTTGAGATTCTAAAAATGAGGAATGCTTCAAGTAGGTAAATATGGTTTTTTTTGTTTCTTGGGGTTTTTTTAATTAAAAAAAAAAAGGGGGTTTCTATTTCTGATTTGGGAACCTGAAACAGTCTGATACGGGAAAAAAAGTAATCTTAGAAGTTCTGTCAGGTTAAGGAAGCAGCTTTCTATCAACTTTTACCTGTTGTAACGTGTTCTATTTTGGAAAAGGGTTGCTTTCTGGTTTTATGTCACCATATCCACTGGTAAGTGGAGAGACAGACTGTTGCTTCTCCTTTCCTTTCAGGTTTAATACCAAGTATTAATTAAAATATAGTTAACCTGTAAAGCAAACTCATGTATCAAGTTTCTGAGCTAGAAAAAGCTGCTTAATATAAAAACAAATTTTATTTTGCAGTTGCTTCTGAAGAGTATTTCAGTCAACAAAATATGTGATAATTTGATGTATGTGGCAATGATGCCTGAGGAACTACTAAACTACAAACATTAATAATAGCAGCTATTTTTCAAAACTGGAAAGGAAAAAATCCTTATCACCACATTCAGAGTTTTGTCTTTCCAATCCATCTGTGCTACTCAACCCTTGCCCACATAGTGACCATATGGATCATTAACAGAGAAAAAGTCTTTCCTGCAAGTCAGGGGTAGTGGTCACAGAGGTGAGAAATGACTTCTCCTGCATCACTTTCCTGCTTCCTTGTTGCATGCCTTCCTTTCTCATTTCAGTTTAAAGATGGGAAAAATAATAGGGAGATAAAGGTGGGAAAATAGTGTTTTCACCTCTTGATAATTAAAAAAAAAAAATAAAAATTATTGCTTTTATTTGCTCTTGCTCACTCGGTTAATAATGTGTGTGGGGTTTTTTGTGTATGCGGGGGGTTTTTTTGTGGTTTTTTGGGGTTTTTTTGGTGAGTTTTTATTTATTTATTTGGGGTTAATTTTTTTTTTTTCCTAGTATAAGAGAAGTTTTTGTTGCTTGATTTCCTTCTCTTTCAATTCCTATAAATTCTCCCCAGACATGAATGTGAGTAAGGGGATGCTTGTAAGCTGTCCCCTTTGCTTTTAGCTCTCTTTTCCTGATCTTTTCCCCATATCATTTTAGCTTGACCTAAATTCCTTCTCTTGTCAGCTCTACCTTCTCTTCTTTCCCTCTGTCCTTCACATACCAGTTGCAGTCCTTGTAGCTGTCCTTGTATCTGCACGAATTTTACTTTTTTTTTTTTTTTTCTCATGAGTCCTACCCCCTTGTTTTCATGAGTAGTTCTTTGCATAGGAGAGAAAGAGTCAGCCTCTGCAAACAGCTGTTCATCGGTTATGCAGCAGCTTCATCTCACTTAGAAAGGAACCATGAAAGAGAAGAATAAGGAAAAAAAGTTACGCTTAAGTGTCCTAAAAGGACTGGGGGAAAAAAAAACAACAGGGATGACCAATCAGAGTGAGGAAAATAAAGAAACAGAATATTTGGGAGGAGAAGAGAGGAAATCCAGAGTGACTGCAGGGAAAGAGAAAAGAGGTATTAATGAGGGGGAGAAGAGGAAAAGGGTGGCATTCTGGATAAATCAATTTTTTTAAAATCTTCCAGTAGGAAGTAAGGCAGAAAAGATAGACTATGTAGATCCCACTACATCATTTACTTTTCCCTGGTACTGCACTTGCTCTGTGCTAGCAGAGATCTGTTCTGCAAGGTCATTTGATTGTGTTTTCAGAATTACTGAATGGTGCATTGATCTCAGGATTAGTAAGTGACTGTAGTTACCTCTAAGGTGTTGTTGCTTTGTATTATTTTACTTAATGTTAGGAAGTACATGATGAAAATACTGGAGAGTGCGGTGAAACACTGAAGTAACAGAAAAACCCAGCACTGTTGTAGAGGTGGTTTAATAGTTTTCTTTGGCCATGATTTCTCTATTTCTTTCTTCAAAACTAGATACAGAATATTTTTAGAGACACGAGATGCACACTAGTGTTCCACTGAAAGACTAAGTCTTTGAAATTGTTCCTTAAATGTATGAAATGTACTCTGTGCTTGTTTTATGATACAAATTAAACTTTATTTACGCAGTGAAGTAGATCTTATTTATTGTATTAGTTGGTCAGAAAACATTTTAGGGCACTTAAGCAATAATAAAAGAGGTAACAGGAAATATAACTTTTTTGCATAGTTCACGTTACTATTTTGCATTATATATATTATGCTCTAGATTCCAGAGTTTCTGTGAAGACACTGAAATCTCACTGTGCTAGATTTATTACAAATACTCAAGAAAAGGCAATCTTTGTAATGGAGAGTTTATTATCCAAATATAGATCAAGAAGAGAAAGAGATGAGCACACATAAAGTGGACTGTGTTTTTTTTTTTTCTAAAATCAGTTGGCAAATCAGTGGTAGAGAAAAAGGAACATGATGTGTTTTTGCTTAAATCTGTCTAATATCCAGTCCCTGGACTGCATCTATTCTTCCCATGTAGTACTATACTGTATTCTTTAAATGGCCAGTTGTTTTCCCATGTGGAAGACTCATGATTTGTTACATTTGATCCATAACATTCTTCTCTTTGTGTCTGCAAAATTTGTTACGGTGCCTCTAGTTTCTTAAAGCTTTTTTAGAGCCCCCTACCCATATCACACACACTTCCACTGATGTTTTTTCTAGCCTCCTGCCACCTTATGTGCAGACAGTGCTTGTGGCTTTGCAGTTCATGTGGCTTCTGCCACCTGCAGCAACAACATTGATTTCAGAGTTGTAGTGGCAGAAGAAGCAAAACCTCCTTATCCTATCCATTTGCAATGGATAGAAATGGTAGAAGAAAAGAAACATTTTATCATAATAATGTACAAGTTTGTTTCAATAATTTGTGGCAATATAAGTACTGGTGTAGTCTTATAAGAAAAGTAAAAAGCATATGTAGGAAACTAGGGGAATGCAGAACCTTTTTTGTTTTGAACTAGCAAATACTGCCAACCAGAGCAGAAAATAAATACTCCTTGCCCTAAAAAAAGAAATAAAACAGTTGTGCAGTAGTCATTGCTTGCTAAGATTTAAAAGAGTTATTTATTAATCCACACCAAAAATTTCAAGAACTGATACTCATTATTTCTTAGGAATTTATTTATATGGCATAACTAGAAATAAAGAAATACTTCTTGCTATGTGTGCAAATATCATTCTAGTATTTGGCAAATGTCCGCATGCTGCATATACACCAAGTGTTTGAGCATATAATGCTGTATTTTGTGTGTTTGCTACTGCCCAGTAGTCCCTCGTGGACAGGATGTCAGATCTATTTATGTATTTCATTAGGTATTGCCCTGTTAGCCTAGTGCTAGCTTGGAAAGAGGATATACCCCTATGCTGTTGTTATAGAAGGAATATTTCTACCATGTAAACAAAAAGATGCCCTGTGCTTTTCAAAATGAAGGTTGTGAGCCTTGTTCTCCAAGTCACATGCATATAGCTAGCTGCTGACCATGTATGTATGTATTCAGCCGCCAGCTTGTATGCACTGGAAAGCTTTTTCTTCTAAAGAATTTCTTTGTTCTGTTTTTATTTCTATAAAATTACTAATATTCCCAGAAACTCATAAGAATACACAAACCTGAACCACTTCACCTACTCTGAGATATGACAAGCTTATTTTCAAGTGTACAGTTCTCCTACAGCTTCTGTACAAAAGATCATATTTATAAAGCCAATCTCTTATCTGAAGGAGTAGCTTCATTATTCTACTTCATTGCCTGATAGCCCCGACTCCGAGAGCTGTGTGAATGGTAACCACAAAGCTGTTCCATTATTTAACTCTAAGCTGCTCTCCATGACTCTCTCTGGGTGGATTTCATCATTTTCCTCCATATAGGATTTTTTAGTTTGTTCATATCTGAAGAGAAAAATAAAGAGGTATAGAGAATAAAAAACTTGGTAAGGCAAATTTTACCAGTCTTGGAGCCCCTGCAAAGCCATTCATTTGGTGCCCTTGATTATGGTAAAGGTGAAAGTTACCACTTTCATTCTTTTTTTCCTTAAAGGTGCTTTGTTTTGAGTGAGAGCAATGATAAAAGTCAACACTAGCTTTCAGGTTTGAGCTGTATGGGCTGAAATTGTGACCATTTAATTTTGTGTGAAAATATTTGAAGTTCTTGCTTTTCACAGTTGGACAGACTAAAATGTTTACAGGATATTTACAAGCAATGGCTATTATTTTTTCAAACACGTTAATAGTATGCATTTCTGGGTGGCTTGTAGGGAACAGGCAGTTGAAACCTGGTTATTACTTTCTGATTTGAAAATAAGACATGAAACTAAGGTAAAACAGGTGAAACAGATTTTGAACGGATATATATTTTATTACATTAAGTGCCTTGTTTTTATCTGATCTATCCAACTAGTGCTGGTTTAAGTTTTTAAAAATTAACAAATGTGCACATTTCAATTTGGCATTTACAAATTAAAGCATTATAAATATCATCTCCCATCACTCTGACATTTGTGAAAAGAAGCTTCTCATACATACTTTGTAGTTTCTTAATTAGGGTTTTTTTTTTATTATTTATTTTATGTTATGTTTATTATTAATTTATTTAAATCAGAAAAAACTGCATTCTGATTCAAATTGTTGAATAACCTTCAAGAAATTGCTTGTATAACCTTATCTATTGTACATATTAGTTGAGGATTCAAAACTGTATTTACTGGGGGAAGAAAGGGTTGATTACCTTAACATTAGCAATTCATGATAGGCAATAATATGCCTTTCTCATCAGCCCTGCCTGAGGCAGGGTGGTGGACTCTTTGGTTGCTGGACTCCCTCTCTATGGGTTTACACTATGGCTGCTTCTGTGTTTTGCGGTCCTTTCCACATGTCACTACCAGACAGTGACTAGGCTCATAACCTCAGCAAATGTTAAAATCCCCTTTCTGGAGAGATGGAAAATCTTCTTTGGCAGGTTACTGACAAATAATTGTGAAACACTTATTACTTGACTTGTAATTCAGACCTTTTTTTCCTACAACCCTAATGCAGAGAGTTAAAGATATCACTAACTCTTTAGCTCAATGCACCATCAATTCCTGTACTTGGAAAGCAGGCATGTGGAGGGCAGTAGTAGTCTGGTTTTTATCTGTAATGACAAAAATATTTGTCTAATTGGCAAAAGTTCAACAGGCTTCCTGATGCTGTACTCCAGCGGGCAGACAGTAAGCATTGTGGGGCTAAGCTCCTTCATCTGCTGGCACCAATCTCACAGGAGCTACTGGGACAATGAAAAACAAAAAGATGGTTTTCACCCATTATGGGACTACTGTGGAGGGAAGCCACAGAGATTTTTACTGTGTTAGAGGCATCTGTTTAATCAGAAGACAGGTAGAGGAATAAGGAACTGGGTGGCACAACTGCCATGGAGATTTTCTAGGCCACGGTATCATATGGTGGACCCAGGGAATTGTAACAGACCTGTCATGATAATTCCCTTATGTTTGTCAGCCTCTAGGCATGATTGAAATAGTAATATGAAAGAATAATATTGATTATTAACTGATTTTCTCCATATAGTTCCTGCTGGAAACATCTGCCTTTGGTTGCCACCTTTATATTTGAGGTTTAGATTACAGTCTTGTCAGTGAATAATTATTTTGTGCGTTGTGAATCTCTTGGGATATAAACAGATTTCCTTTGCTTGTGTGCTAAGTGAATGGAGTTGAGGTGAAAGCTGTCTCTCTAAAAGTTGTTTTACGGTGTTTGGAAAATGCTACCAACTCTCTTTTTAACATAGCAAAGTTTCATATTTTATCTTTAAACAAGTGAAAGTCCTTTTTTTTTTTCCCACTGGACTGCATATATGCTTAAAATTAAGTGTGTGCTTAGGTCTTTACAGAAATGGTAGGGGTGAGATAACAGGAGACACACTTTAATCTATTCCAGCTGACTACCTGACCATCTGAGAAATCATGCTTTCTAGAGAAGATAATTTAAAAAATAACTTCAGTATTTGTAAATAATTTAATTTCTAACTGAAAATCTTTTTCCTGGTTGCCAAGACATACATAAAAGATTGTCTTAACTCTGTAGCTTTCATCCTCTGTAACTCAATTTCAAGATGGTTGGGGTTTTTTGTTGTGTTATTTGGAGGTTGGTGTTTTGGTGCAGATGTCAGCACATCCACAAAAAGGTGTAGCTGGAGAAGGCAACTGAATAGACTTGAATCTCTTAAATTATTTGTACCCCCAAATCAAGAGGATTTTATCTGCCTAGTATCCAGGATTCAGAAATGGGTGAGAACCCATGTCTTCTTTCCCCAGATTAAAGTGGCTGTATGAGTAAAGGCCCATTCAATGTTGCTTTTAAACTTTTAAACTGTGTTAGAGCAGGTTACACTGAAAGGTGCTCAATGGCTGCCAAAGACAGTCACAGACCTTGTTAAAACCAGTGAGCATGCCAAGTGCACTTTTAGACTCATCAGAAGAGTTTAGTGCTCCTGGGAGACTCTCCAGGAGCAGGGCTTAGTGACAAGCTCTGTTTGGGCTTTTGGATTATAGCAAAAGTTTAATAAAAACTTTTAATGCTCAATTTAAAACACTCCTGGTCTGGGGATGTAACATTTGGCAAGTGTGTTATAATTGTCACAAAGGACATGATCTAGCACATGGTTAAGTCAAGGGGGCAATTTTATTGACTTCAATAGGTGTTGGATGAAGCCCAGATTTATGAGTTAACATTGATCTTTGTTTCAGTGAGTAAAAGTTAAAAATTTGCAGCTGCTTAAAAAAAAAAAAATCTTGGAAGAGCTTGTTTATTTTTGGAATAATCTTCAAATTAGCTTGAAGTTGTTTCTATAATGCTTATGATGATAATGTTAAAGTGGCCTTGAACTGTCTGTTATGAAAGAATTGTTTAAAAGGTCAGAGGAAGTTGAAATGTCAGCATGCACATTAGGAATTCACTAGAAATGCTAGCTTTGTTAATATTATTTATGTGAAAATTAGTATAGTCTATGAATTTAAACAGTAACTCTATAGAATAAAATGTGAAATTGTTTTTCAATGACACATTTACAATTCAAATATTTAAAAATTGTATGCTGTTGCCTTCTTTCCTGTTTCTAGACCTTTTTATTCCTATATCTAAGACAACTCTGATCATAACTTATTACTCTGGAATTAGAACTCTTAATCAAGTTACTCAACAGTGTTTCTTTAGGCCATTTTTAATTTTTTTTTTTTTTTTCTGAGAGATTTTAAGGACTAGATGCAAAAATCTCATTTCTTATGTACTTCTTCTGAACATTCTAAAATGAAAAGAAAAACTATTCACTACTGTCTACTTCTAGAAAGCACCATGACTGTTTCTGTTAGACTGCTTTCATCAGTTAGAGAACATAACTACATCTGGAAAATGGGTTTCTTTCTGAAGATGCATCCTCATCTCTTTCTTGTGCTATGTTTTTGTAAGTAGAGGTTCCACTGTACACTTTACAATATTTGCATTTGTTTTGCAACAAGAAGGGTTATAATGAGGAGGGACTCTGCTCCAACCAACCTCCATTTCCAGATATAATTTCTCTTCCAGAACTGGGAATCACAGGAGCCCCCCAATCAAAAGAACATTATGCTACTTCATTGGAGTTTGTCTCTTGAAGGGAAGTACTTTAATTTTCTGATTACTTGTTATAGGTTCTAGTGAGTGAACTGAATTATATTTTAAATTTTTATTGGGTGCTAATGCATTATTTATATTTATTTTAAAATGTAGTCATCTGCAATCAAATTTTTTCCTTCAGTTTCTATATTTGGAATCTGCTGATAGTTACTGGAAGCTGTTTGGGGATTGGAATACTCAGCACTATTGTATTGTGATCAATAATTAAATTTAGTGCTGACATGCATCTAGTTTATGCAGCAGCCTCTGACAATCCATCTTGCAAAATTAATCCTTTCCAATTTATTTAATAGGAACTTGAACAATAAAATAATTCAGATGAGTACCAGTGCAGGATTATTTCTGATCAATATTACTTTATTATAAATTGGGTCCACATACTCATTAGTAAATTAACTGTCAAACTTGAAAACAGTTTGGTTTTTTTTTTTTTTATTTTTTTTTTTTGTTTTGTTTTGTTTAAAGGTAATTATTGGTACTGAAGACAAGAAGGCACTTAACCTTGCTGTGCAGTTGTCCTTACCACAGTGTTTTTATTTCAGGCTATAACTACCCATCAAAGTTGCAGAGGGAAATAATTAGAGATAGTAAATGGATAGAATATTAACTATTAAAAAGCTGTGTTAATTCAAAACTGTTAGGTTCTTTTGGATGGATTGTCAATAAAGTGTTTCTTTCTTTGGATTTTTTTTTTTCTTCTCCAATCATTAAAAAATATGGTTAAATATATGAAAAAATGAAATGCAAATATAAAATAACTATAAACACTTAAAAAAAATCAAAATTACTAGTTTAAGTGAAAAAAAAGTGTGTATTTTAAAGCAAATGAGGTAGTTATAAAGGAAAGTTCAAAGACACTCTCCCATTTCTCTGCTACCTCAGTTCAGTAGCTTACTGTTTGTTCCTGCTTAAGACATTTGACTATGTCTAGTAGAACATTTGTAAAAGCTCCTCCCTTCTAAGGATTTGTGCTAAATGGGCTTTAGATTTTAGAGTTCTGTTTTCAGTGTTGATGAATGACAGCCATTTGAATTTTTATAATTATTCCCTAAATCCATATTGAATCTGCAGGAATCTCCAGAGCCAAATAGAAGAGAGCAGGTAGAACAGCAATTTTACTCTTATTTTATGTAATTAATTATTTTAAGCAAAAGACATCAGAGGTTACTGTGTGGCTGTGTGAGCATTGGAACTTCTGGGACCTGGTCCATGTTTCAGGGCTGTCCATGAGCTCCTGCTGTTGTGTACCGTGCAGCTGGGGGTGACAGTTCTCTCTCTTGGAGCCTTGGGAGCTAGCTGGCAGCTTAGCGACTCCTGTAGCTTTGTCTTCATCTTTGCTCTGGTGGGACGGACAGACAGACTCACAATATACAATGAGTGGCTCTATAAAGATACATTTAGTCAGATTAAAATATGGAATTTTGACTGGGAAAGACTGAGATTTACTGTTACTATTTACACTGGAAGATACCTGTGAAAGTTGAGAGAGAGGTTATGAGGTGGGGAAAAAGAACCGTGTATAAAATATTCAGGCAATATTTGGCAAGAACCTAGGAAAATAAAAATTATGTTTATATGCTGTGTTAAAAATGTGGTAAAACATGAAAGAAAGAAGCCATTTTTTAACAGATAAAATATTATAATATATTATGCATCAACTGCATACTAGATACAAAGGAAATTAAGCAAAAATATCTACAGATTATTAGTTTAAAAAACCCAGACACTAGAGATTAAATTCATACTTCAGTTTATCCATGGTAACATGCTGGAAAATACAGTATGGGATGTATCTTTCATTCTTAAATACATTTTCCAACTGAAGGCACCACTCACTTGAGCTTAACATTCCAGTTTTATAATTTTATCAATAAAACCCACTAAAAAAAAACAAACCCCTTTTAACTTCAGCAGTACTTTGAAAAGAAACTATGATTGGCATTTTGTTGTTGTTGTTGTTTTGTTTTAATTAATTCCAGCCTAAGCAGATTCATGGAGAGTTAGCCAGTAAAGGAATGAGGGTGGGCAGACTTAGCTATTGTGCTGGACCAGGCAACCACAGTGTACGGTAATGTTTTTACAGAGGACAGTACAAGATGAATGTGTACAAGCATCGAGGGGCCTTCAGTGTAGGGAAAAAAAAATTGCAGTATATTATATCAAGGCTAAAGAAGGATGTACGAAAGTGGGTCACTGCACTACTATTCTTGCTCCTTCTGTTCTTGTACATGCAAAAAGAAGCAAGATGGTATATATGCAGATGACTATGGAGGGCGAGTGTAAAGGTTAATGTCTATAGTTTGCTCTGAATATCACAACAGGCCCTGCAATCACATAGACTGTAGAGGTAAAAATGAGGTTTTTTGCCAATCAAGCCTAAACCCAAATATGAATCTGTGTTCTTTGTGGCCTGTGTAGTTCTGGTAAGTAAAGTACATAATTGTTTTAGGTAAACTTAAGAGTAATTTTCATCTTTTCAGAAGTTAAAATATCTTCCATTTGGGTTTCCTTTATTTGTATTGAGTTATTATTGCAATTATTAAACTAATGTCCATTGTATAATACTGTCTAATATTCAGGTGACATAATCTGCCATTTTAGTGTAAATATATTGCCTTGTACTAAATACAGTGGCCATTTTGGCAATTATGGTTTTGGTTTGGTTTGTGGTTTGGTTGGTTGGGGTTTTTTTTGGTTGTTATTTTTGTGGGGTTTGTTTGGTTTGGTTTGGTTTTTTTTTGTTGTTGGTTTGGGGTTTTTTGTTTTTTTTTGTTTTTTTTTAATGCTGCTGTGTATAAAATGGTTAGTTTTTCTTAAATGTCTGAGAGTATATTATCATGACATACCTCCACTTTGTTGCCTCATGTGTGATCTTTGTCAGTTTTGTCAATACCATGTGTGGATAGAGAAATGTGTTATAACCATTTCTGTACTCTGTGCCACAGTAGAGCCCCAAAACAGGGTCAGAATGCAGCTTTTTAGTAACAATTCATAGAAATAAAATCTGCTATTAAAGCTATAAAAATGCCACTCTGTGACTAGAAGATATTTCTTAGGAGGTCATTTCAAAGGGGCAAAATTATGTGTGTAAGTTCTGGGAAATTATTTTTGCTTCTAGTGAAATCAATCAGTGCAGGAGAAGGCCCTGAGTGATGGATAGACACTTCCTTTTATTGAGCTATATAATTTCCTAATATGACTTGAATAAATGCTGTTGTTAACCGCAAGAAAAGTGTTGATTAAGCACAAGAATAGGAACACAGTGATTTCCAACATTAAATAATTGTTGGTAACTGGGCTGTTGCAAATACCCGGTTAATAATAAATGCTGTAAGTTATCATGTCCATCAGAATTTCTTTTAGAATTTAAAAAACCCAGTACTTTTACATCTGGAACAGTTTATGTCAATTAATACGGACTTACTGAATATTTATTCAGTACTTTCTCTTACCTACATTTTCTGTTACAATCAGTAAAATGAAAGTGTACCTTGACTCATTAGGTAGTTGTCTGTTTACTATTTTCAGAGAGTTAAAATGGAGACTACTCTGAATTACAGGGCTGTATATTATTTACAAGTTTATATAGCAGACTGCATTGAAAGATTGTAAAAGTATTTTCAGAAAGTTCAGGTGAATATGAGAACTATATCTTAATTGGAATCAGCTACTTAATTTTGCATGTATATTTTTAAAACTGCCATATATAGTTGTTTGGTTTTTTTTTTTTTAAAGAGTATTTTGGTTTTGAATCAAAGTATTTGAGTCTAAATTTTTCCTCACCTTAGCTGTGAATCTAATTTAAAAATATTATTAGTAGTGAATGTGATTTTTAGTCAGGAAATCAAGATGTGAATTTTTGAACATGTTTCTACAAAGGTGCACTTCTCAAATTATTACTGTGAAAGTAATTTATTTCAGCCAAACACCCTTCCCACATATTGTTAACAGGAGTCTGCACTCCAACTCATTTAACAGCTTTTTAATTCAGTAGTTATTCCATTTTAATAGAGCCATTTCTTCATCATTCTGCATTTAGTGATAAATGGTGCCAGAACAAATGATAAATTAAACCACAAAGAACTGTGTTAAAGTAATCTAAAGGGTTTAACTTGAAAGGAAGAAGCACCTAGTTTGCTCAGCATAGCTGTCTGAGGGTTCTTATAGAGAAAAACACTTCCTCTCAAAGCCAAACTGTGAAATAAATTTGAAAGTAAAGTTCTAAACTCTGTCTGCTTTTGGAGGTTCATCCTGGCAGCAGGAAACAAGTGGCACAATTGTATCGTGTAATGGTCCCATCAGTCTGAAAAAAAATCTTTAAAAGCTGTAAGATGCTTTCTTTGCTGCTTTGTTTTTTAATTTAATAGTTTAGATTACACATATATAAAAATCTGTTATTAATGAATTCTCAGAAACCCAGCACCTGGTTTGTTGGAAGGTACACCCTGAATGAACACCAAAACCTGCTCCAAAAGTTATGCAACCTGTGAAGATGATTAATTTTTGTTTAACGTCTGAAATTCAAGTATGTTTGGTTTGGATTTGTTGTGTTTTTTTTTTTTCTCCACACAGACGAATAGACTGTAGCTGTCACTTATGCATATACAAGTGTTGTACTTGAACAACATGGACCATTCTTTTTAAGATGAGCCTTTTTCCATTTGCCTTAGTACATCGCGCACAATTGTCTTTTGCTCTCTGTTTTGCAGAAACACACACATGCCATTCATCTACAACCTTCTTGCAAACGAACCCATGCCTTTGGCTTCCTCCTTGCTTAATTAACAACTCAAGCAATTCTGTGGAAAATAACCAGAAAAATGGTGTAGGTCCTAACATATAGGAATATTTTAAAGTAGGTCGTTCATTACAGTATGCATAGCATGTGTCAGTTTTCTGCTCTTGGCATTTTTGTAACTGAACCTTCTTAGTTCTGAGCTCTATGTGATATGGTGAAGGTAAATGTGGTGGTAATGGAATGCTTAGATAAATGATAATGAGGCAGGAAACCCTTTTGAATAGGTTTGAATCTGTCTATTTAGACCTAAAGTAACCATTAAGTAGATCTGTGTTGTGGTCTGTATGAAATGAATCTGAGATCTTAGTCCAGCAATGGATTTTTTTTTTTTTTCTTAGACAACTTAAGGCCTTCTTACTAAAGCAAGAAGTTCTTGGTAGTACGAAACTGAGTGTGCAGCAAAGGATCATCAAGCCTGTGGTATCTTTTCGGGGGGGAGGGGGGTGGGGGGAGTTAAAACTCAGAGTTATTGAAAGACTAGCTCAGTTTATTAAGAACATTTATAATTGAGTATCTGAACAAAATTTGAGTATCCCTTTTTTTTTAATTTATTTTGAAAATTATTTTAGACACTAAACCAGACATGCTTTAAGTTTAATTGTGTGCAGCGTGCTTTTTTATTATTTAATATGCATTGTCTGGACAGTGTATTTTTAAACATTTCTCTTAAAACAAGATCTCCCTCCAAATGACTTGTTAGCAAAGTGAGATTTTAACCAAATTGACTTAGGATATGAAAGTATTTTGCGATCATGTAGGCAAACTGCTAGAAGATTGACGAAGGCCCTTCAGTGGCCTCCTGACAGCCTTGCTGTTCAAAAAATCAATGAGATAATAGGCAAAGACAATTTTCTGTGCTCTGAAATGTTTAGGGAGTGCATTTTCCTCTTGGAAACCACTTGGTGGTGGGGTTTTTTTGGTTTTTTGGGGTTTTTTTTTTGGCAGTTGGTGGTTAAGAAAAATATAGTCACTTGTGCTCTTCACCATTGCACTGTGACAAGCCTGACAGTATATCATTCATTAGGAGCAAATTAATGCATTACTGTAATAATAGTGAAGTATGGCCAAATATAAGAACTCAAACTTCTGATGTTAAGTTGGAGCAAGCAAATTGTAAATCTCAGACTTAATGATTTCTAAACACACAGTTTTGTGGGTGGTCCTGAGGTGTATTTAACAGCAGTTAATTTCACCTGTAACAAACAATGCTTTTACTGAAGTTAGTAGCAAAGCTTTCATTTGTATTTGAATGCCTATGTGTCTTAATAGGGGTACAAAGGTCATTTATGGTCATTTTCCTTTTCAAGGGATTATAAAAAGTACGTATTGCAGATGCTTTTCAGGCAGTGGTGTTCTGGGATAAAATAGTCCCATTCTAAATAGATGCTGTGAAGGGTGGGTGCTCTTCTGTTCATCTGGCTTTTGCTCCAAAATGAAAATACATTTCTGAATTGTAAGTCCTGTTTGCAAAATGCTCTGTGTGGAGAGATCAAGCTCTCCGACTTTAAAATCCACCCACACTAAGTTCGATTTCTGTATAATGCTGTCAAAAGTTGAAGTGCAATGTTAAAGATGTGTTTGTCTAATAACTGCTTAATTTCAAAAATATTGTACTTAAAGTGAGTTCCCTTGCATCTGCGAGTACATAAGAGCAGCTGTTAGCTGTTTTGAGCTGTTAGCTCAAAGATCTACATAGCTCAGTCTAAGCAAGCTCGGGTACCGGCTACGTGAGGATATTTAGACAAGTGGATATCACAAAAATTAGCAGGAGAAAAGTGTGAAGTCACCGTTAAAGCCCAGCTGCCAATATAGGAGAATGTTGACAATTTGCATCTGAGGGGAAGTGAACAACCTGTCCAATGTAACCAAACTGGCTAAAGAGAAAAGCAAGTTAATAGGGCTGCCACCCAGAGTGGGTGTATGCAAGGGAAAATATTGAGAAATAGCAGCAGTTTGTAAAATATCCCAAGCTTGTTTAGGATTGACATTTTGATTTCAAGTGGCCTATTGGTTAGTTGCAGTTCAAATGTAATATGTTATCTTAGGGAAAATGTTCTGGGAAGGAGGAGGAGGGCAGGGCCATAAGAGTCGGTGGTGAAGAGGGCTGTAAAAATGCAAAAATACAAAGTATTTCAGAAGTGGCTTCGGGTTGATTTTAGGTGTTAAAAAGCTTATTTTTTTAGGAGGTAGGAAACTTAGGATCTAATATTTGGCTTTAGAAGATTTACCAATCTCTTTAGGCTTAAATTAATAATGTGTTGGTAGCAATCAAAAGGTGGTGGGTTTTTTTTTGTTGGTACTTTGTGAATACATTATCTCTGTCCTAAATTTAATAGCATTGGCATGACCTTGAAAGTGTCCTGGTAGTTTTGCGAGGGATATCTAGGAAAGTCTGGGTGAGGAAACTGAGATTATATTCTTGATCTGAAAGCTGTTCTCCCCAAGGAATATGAATGTAAGAGACTTTTACATATACACATATATATATTTGTGTTGGGTTTTTTTAAATGTCAGTCCCTCAGATGTACCTGTTCTAAGAATGAGTTCTTATTCTCTAGTATTTTCCATCCTAATACCTTACCGTCAGCAATTAAATGAATATAAAATTAATTTATTATATAATTTTTATTATGTACTGCATGGCAATATTGGTAAAGTAAGCTTGTATTTTTGAATTGCATGCTAGGAATTCAAGTATTTGAGGCCATTTAACTATTTTGTTCCCTAAAGGGAACTAAGTGCCT
This sequence comes from Megaceryle torquata, assembly GCA_024611175.1. NCBI lineage: Eukaryota > Metazoa > Chordata > Aves > Coraciiformes > Cerylidae > Megaceryle > Megaceryle torquata. The sequence goes on along the minus strand of JANIJG010009072.1, from coordinate 17,851 downwards.
TAAAACTTTTGGAGAGTTGGGAAAGTTTCTGACAGATTGAGGGCAAAAAACCCTCACGGAGCTGCCACAGTGCTTTAAATGGACAGTCACACCACAATATACTTTATTTCCTCCTTGTCCAACATTTTCTTTTGTATACTGCTTATTACAATGTCTAGCCTTGGAAGGCTTTTCCACTAAGGGCAACAGTGCAAGAAAACTCTACCTAAATTCTTTTAGTGTCCAATTCTCCCCCCAGCTTAAGTTCATAACCCCTTGTACTTCTATTTAACACCAGCTCAGATAGCCTGCAGCATCTCTCCTTTCTGTTCCCTTCAGGTTTGTATGTACCTTAATAGAGTTTCCTCTTAATCGCCTTCACTTTCAAAAAAAAAGCCACAAAATTTCCCTTAGCGTTATAAATAGTCAAGCTTTCCACATCCCAGTCTTAGCATGTAAAGTTGCTGTTCTTTGTTGTATGCTCAGCAACTATTTTCTTTCTTTACTGAGGTGATGACTTACTGGTGTTATCCCACACTGGCTGTATCACTCATTATGGAGTGCTGTCCTTGACTCATGTCTGCTGCTTATCCTATTCAGAATTTGTTTTGCCTTTTCATCATGGCAAATCACTACAATATGACCAATAATGCATATAATGCCGTAAAAGCTGCTATATTGTATTTTGTCATATTCCTATTGCATTCCATGCAAAGGAGATGAAATTTTATCTCATGTTTCTCATTTCTTGTTTCATTATTTTATGATTTTTATGGTGACTTCTGGAAGTCACTTTTGTTCATTCAGACTCCTAGTTTGTCCTAAGACTTTCTGACCTATATCACTCTTCACTTTTGTATTGACTGACTTCCCCACCCCATTTTTGTGTCAGCAAAAACTGTCTCACCTTTCTTCACATTTCCTCTGCCAGGTCATCAATACAGAAAAGAGAAAAAAAAATAGTAAAGAAACAAACCCACAAACCAAACCCAAAAAACCCAAGCAGTGTAAATTCTACATGCTCATAGCATCATCCCACTTACCAACTCCCTACATCCCCACAAGTAACCTTTGTATCAGATATCCAAGCCAGCTCTCTAACCACCTCTAGTGCTATATTTTCTTGACCTTTATAGAGCAGACTTTTCTGCAATTCTGTACAAGAAGCATTTCTTAATTCCAATGTGTTTTGCCTGAAAGTTCTCTAGTCAACACTTCTGTTACTATAACAAAAGAAGGAACTGTGTAATTTCCCATTCTTAGTATTTGTTTCTAGACTCAGTTTAGGCTATTTCCTTGCCCTTTTCACTGCATCTGGGTTTTGCTATGGACTTGCTGTAATAGTCAGATATGACAACAAATTTCATATAGTTTTGTCCTGTACCTGCAAGATTTGCTACTAATCTTTACAGTACCATATCACAGTAGCAAGACAAAACTCTTCAATCTACGTTAATATGCCTTAAAGGCACAATTTGGAGGTTGAAAGCACTTGTAATTTTAGTGCCTACTAACATATCTGGATGGATTGTTATTACACATTAATTCCCATGAGCGTCTTAACTTTTTAATTATAGTTCTTATCTGGCTTTACATTTTATGTCTATTTGCATCCTTTTTGTCATCACTTTCAGTATGAAGCTATTGACAGTGGTGTTTTGAGACAGAGTAGTGTCTAGAGAATCATGCCACATTCTGAGAAAAACACTGATTTCATTCTGCAGGGTTTTAATAGACAGGTATACCAGGTACCACACGTCTGTGATTTACTGCAGCATTGTTTAAGAATCAGTTATTGTAATATCTCTGGCTGGAAACAGATGGATCTGTCTAGATTTTTTAATTATGCCATTCCAATTTAAAAATAATGTATTATCACTGAGTTATCTGTACTTGCATGGTAAATCTAGGAAGTATGAAATGAAAGATGTGTGGTACCAAAACTGTTTTGTTTTTGTGGGAACCTTCTGTATATTTATGCTGTATAGTACTTCCAATGTGTTTTGTGAGCATTTCTTGACAAAAGTGGATAAATGATACCTTCTAGTGAATAAAAAAAACCACATTGTGTGCTATCTCTGTGGAATAATTGCTCAGATTTTTCTCCTTTCTTTTAATAAATAATTAAGGATCTGACTTGCTGTTCTCTCTGAATTTAGTTTCATGAAATCTTTATATGGAGCATTTGTGACTTTTCCAAATTGCTTATAGACATTCCAAATAGAGATTTTACTCTATGACATGAACAGGGGATTTTTTTTATTGAATTTTGTATAATTTTGATGCCCTTTTCTGCTGCTCATTTAAATAACCTTGCTAAGTGATGTAAGGTTATTTATGCAACAAATCACTGATACAGGGAAAAAAAAAAAAGTTTTGCTGTACAAGTTATAAAGGCCTATTCTCTACTTCTTGAATTATTGCTGAATATAGTAGCACATTGCAAAAATGACGTGCAATGGATGTCATCTTTTAACAGCTTTCTTTGCTCATCAATTTTTTTTTTAAAGATAGGTGTCCAGAGCATTAAAATCTGGACATGAGAAACTCCAGTAAAAACGATCGCACTGAGTTTCTTTTAGAGAAGGCTTTCCTCTCAAATAATTCATTGATATTCAAACTGTTCTTTGTTCATTTGACTAATGATGCTTTTGTTAGTTTCATGTACTAAAGACAGTGGCTCTTCAACTGCTTATTAAAAAGGTCTGACTGACTGACTTACACATTAATGATAGAGAGGAAAGTCTCCTTTAAAGAGATATGTCTGAAGCAGAGACTAGACATCAAATCCTAGTGTTAAAACATTTTCTGAAAAAAAAAACCCCAAAAAAAACCTATGTGAGGTTCTCTGGTGTGGTGATGGTTACAGGCCTTTGAAAAAAAATAGTCTAAGATCTGCAAGACCGTTTCTTCTCTCTCCCATCCCCCCCCCACCCCCCCCTCGCTGTCACAGCTCTTTTAAAGGTTTTCCAAAAGACGACACAGAAGAGGATTTGCTGGAAATGTATCAATAGGCTCAAAGTAGTAAAGCATGCTATCAAGAATGCTAAAACATACTAAAATCAAAGAAATGATAAAGTATGGGGGAAAACTCAATACTCCCTAAATACTGTGAGTTGGAACAACAATGTGAAAAATATGCCCTCTCTATTCCTTTACCTTCTTGACTTTTTATTTTTCTTAAAGCAGTTTCCTTTGGGTGATTAATTTCCCAGTGTTTCTCAAAAACACTTTAAACCATTTGTGGACAAATTAGGGTTCTTACTTAATGATACTTCCAGCGGCTGAAGTGTCTATCACTGTTTGAAAAACACGTCTTCGGAAAGGGAACTTTAGTGAGTTTCCTGAGAAGATGTTTTGAGTTTTTATTTCTTTAATGAAAATTTAATTTAATTCAGACATAAAAATGTAAGACTAATTCTGCATCAATATATTTTATTTTGGAGTTCTTGTATAACTGGATATAACTGTTTTTGTCTTTTCTTTCTGATAATTTCATGTTGTATGAAGATAATTCTAACAGCAATCTCTCAATCTCATATAAATGGGGAATGTTCTATATTCTCTAATACAAAATATTGGTTAAATAGTAGTAGTATAACACTATATGTAGCTTTTTAGCTGTTGTTGAAGGGTGTTAGGAATTTTTAGCTACCTGACAACTAGAACCTTAATTTCTGGAATAGGCCAACTTGCCACTTTCTTTGAGGCTGTTTTGTCAAAAGCTGCTTTTTACTTGCAATAAGCAGTAAAAAGTGGCTGAGTTTACTAATGCTGTCACTGGTGCTCTTGCAAAATTGATTAACACCTGCTACTATAGCATGGATGGTACAGTATCTTTATCCCTTTCTCAATCATTTTTGGGCAGAACACAGTGCTAGCTAAGCCTTCCCAGGAACTAACAAGCCTTTCAGATTTTTTTTTTTTTTTTTTTTATCTCAAGCTGTTTCCTGTAACTCATTTGTTGTTTTGGATTCACTTTTTACCTTTATTTCCCTCAAAGAAGTTTTTGGTCTCTGTAACAAAGCATTCCTTACTGGGCATTGGTGCACTCTGGGGAACCTGTGGTTTGTAGCTGTCTCTTAAAGTCTGTCTGTGAACCCCATCAACTTAGAGAAATCTTAGGTAAATTAGTGTTGCACAGAGAGACAATTGAGGATTTTGCTGTTTTATTAACACATAAGCCTTTTCCAGTGTTGTGCTCTGAGCAGTGTCAATATTCCCCTTCTGAAGGATCTTGATAACTTGCTTTTATTCAAGTCTCGCTAAGTGCTCACTCCACATGGAGTATGAGACTTGATGGATTGCATCACTTGTATTTTTTATTTTAAGGATGTATTTTTTCTGCATGCTTTTGACTTCCGGTGCTAATATAAATTGCTAAATATAACTCTGAAAATGTTAAGACAGTGACAATTAAAATTAGGAGACTGTTTTGTATAATCTGGTGACGTAAAAGATAGCATATAGTTCCTTTGATTTCCAGAGTTGTCCACTGGGCCCAAAATTACCATGTGTACCTGCATCTCACCTCTTTCCATAAGTAGAGAGACTTCATCACATGGTTCATGGATGACAGATTGAAGGCACTGTTTTATCTTTAGTAAAAACATCTTACAATGTAAATGTAACCCAAATATAAATTACAAAGAATAGTGCTTAGTCTTGTACTACAAGTACTGCTTCCCCTTCAGAAGTCACCCTCAAAAGGATTTATATATTTAAAAAGGTGCTAAAGCCTCCAAGTTGGTATAATCAGCATACTGAAAATGGGAGAAAGATGGTCAAAGTGAGCATGAGCATAAAGGAAGACAATGCACAGAATATATTGCACCTCAAATGAGGTGCCAAGGGTAATGGGATGTATAATTTGATGGGAATCTGTCACACATCTGTATGCTTTAACAAATAAAATTTAAATTTGTAATAAATAAGCAACATCTTCTAGATAAACTCTGGAAATCCTTGCAAGAACTACAGTTATAGAATCATTAAATCATTCTGGTTGGAAGAGGCTGTCAAGATCATCAAGTCCAACTGTTAAGCCAGCACTGCCACCACTAAATGATGTTCTTAAGTGCCACATCTACACCTCTTTTAAATACCTCCAGAGTTGGTAACTCCACCACTTCGCTGGGCAGCCTGTTCCAGTGCTTTACAACCCTTCTGTGAAGAAGTTCTTCCTAATATCCAATCTAAACTGCTCCTGGCACAGCTTGAGGCCATTTCAGCTTGTCCTGTTACTTGGGAGAACAAACTGCCCCCCAGCTGGCTACAACTTCCATTCAGGCAGCTGTAGAAAGCAATAAGGTCTTCCCTGAGCCTCCTTTTCACCAGGCTAAACACCCCCAGTTCCCTCAGCTGCTTCTTGTAAGACTTTTTTTCCAGACCCTTCACCAGCTTTGTTGCCATTCTTTGGACACACTCCAGCACCTCAATGTCCTTCTTGTAGTGAGGGCCCCAAAACTGAACACAGTATTCAAGGTGTGGCCTCACCAGTGCCCAGTACAGGGGGATGATCACTTCCCTAGTCCTCCTGACCACATTATTTCTGACACAAGCCAGGATGCTATCAGCCTTCATGGCCACCTTGGCAAACTTCTGGCTTATTTTTAGCTGGCTGCTCACCAGAATCAGCATAGTAGCTCTCCAAAAACTGAAGATAGAAATTTGGACTAGTCCAGCTAGTCTAGCTTTCTTTCATAGCTCTGCGTGCTCTGAAACATGAGTTTATCTTGCAATAACTTCCGTAGATCCGAGTAATGTAAACAAGTTTGATATTGTCAGCTATCGTACCAATTTGGAAGGTACTCCTACAGCATGCTCAGTAGATGTTGTTAATATTAGGCTTCGTCTTGTGAGGCACAGAGTATCTTTGGGGATTCCCGGAGTTTAGTGAGAGCTATGAATGCCCAACAGACTGTTGGCAGCAACTGCAGCCTTGCTGAGTATTTGTGTGCGTGTGTCTTTTATGGTTGTATTTATTGCAGCTGTGTATTTTTTTGAGTATAAACTGTTGCAGCAACACAGACTTTCATTGTTCCCTTAATTTCTTGGTTTTGCTATTGCTGTAAAGAGCTCTGTGCTGGAGATTTGAACTATGCTGAACAAGTTCTTCAAATGTATGTACTTTGGGCTTAAGATTGGAATGCCATTTTCGTGTTAGGCAGTGAAAAAGGCCGAATCAAAGATTGAACTGCTAACTGCTCCAAGGACTGGGGCTAGCAAAGGTGCTAGCACTTCAAAGTAACTGTCATGCTCTCATTCTGTAGAGTGTTTTTTGAGGTGGATATTTTGTGCGTGTTTATATGTAATTCAAGGCTCAAGCACGGTAGAGAGAGAGAAGGTGGCCTCAAAAGAGTTCTTTTAAGAACCCAAAAGAGCAAGGATTGTTATGTCTGTTTTATCTTTAAACATCAGAAAGACTTTAATTAAGATATCCTTGGGTTTGAGTGAGTTTGCTAGAGCTCACACACCAGGAGGGTTTTCTAAGCTCTTGAAAGTAATTTTTAATGATACTGCTTCCAGAGAAATTTCTGAAGAGAATCACTGAAAAATGCAATATTTTGTATTATCATATCATACATCATGTACTGTTATTGTTGTAGCCCATCATAACTGATGTACACGAAAAATAAATATAGAAAGTCTAGTGGTCTGTCCAGAGAAATAGAATATCTCAGTTTTAATTAACAGTTTGATTCCTCTGTAACCCGGTTAAATTTACTTAAATCTCTTTGTGCTGGGTTTCTTAATCTTCTTGCCAATGATGACTAGAATAACTTTGTTTTAAAAGCAATCCCATTACCTTTTAATGATACCATTGTTATAAAAAGTGAGTACGGGAATGAGGACCTTTGTGCCTCAGTCTCCCATCTCTGAAACAGGAGTGATAGTAATTCCTGCTTCACAGGCTGTTCAGAAGTGGAATTCCTAAATGTTTGAGAGGTATTAGATATTATGGTAATGAGGGCAATAGGAAAATTCATTAGCTTGTTAATATTTAATTAGCTAATAATTGTGAAGGTAATAATAGAAAATGGAAAGCACTGTACAATGAAATGCATGGTATTACAATTCCTAAGAATGTGTCTTACTTTTGATGATTGTTGAGCTGATTAAAAAAAGGAAAATGGCTAAAAATGAAGATCTCTTCTCGGGACAGAAAATAATGCAGAATAAAAGTATCGTAGCTTAAAAGACACAGAAGAAAACATACAAGACTGAACATGGTATTCTCATAAAGGAACACCACCTCATTTCAGTTAGATTCCTATAAACTCTCCTGGTATGAAGTAAGTAGGCAACAGCAATTTTAGATCAAAATCCTCCCAGCTACTTTGAAGAAGTTGCATGACTTGTGAAATTATATTTAAATCAGGTTCTTTGAAATGACACCCATATAGGTAAATAGATACATTTATCTATTTATTTTTTAATAAACCCCTGTTAAAGTTTCTTGAAATACTAGATTTCTATGTCAATGATTTACTTACATGGATATTGTTAATGTTTTCTTCTTAACACAATCATATTAAATTTTAATGACATGGATTGTAATATCTAACTGGTATCTGGAAGCTTGTGGATAGCCCAAAGGTTTTATACAAATTTATATGTATAAAGCTCTCACTGATATATTTTGCCAGTAGATATTGTACCTTGAGTAGTCTGCTCTGCAAATCCCTTCTCACAAAAGATTAAAAACATCCTCCTATTACATCTAGAGACTTCTTTTTGTTATTCAAAGACATGAATATATTTAGAAAAATGTATACGATTTTTAATGCCTTAAACCAGAAAGCTACCTTGATTCCCATTAAAAATTGGAATATTTAATGTTTTTGCTTCTTCTGTCGTACTTTTTTGATATTGTGAAGAAGAACAAAAAAGATTTCTGAGAACATATAAAACAAAAAACTGTGTTTGAAGTATTATAATAAAACAACCTTCTTCTTTTAATGCTAAGTCCCTTTTTAATGAAGATCCTCTGGCAGCTCTTGAATGTATAACTAGTTTATATCATGGGATGAAGCTGTCTGTTCTGATGATTGACATGAGCCCACATTACAATGTGATTCTGAAAATTAGTCCATAGAGGTCCTTTTCAGGTACTACTCAGACTGAGAGCTGCCCTCCAACTACAGTAGAGCCTTTTTAACCCCACTCATTGGTATTCTAATCTGGAAGTGCTGTCCTGCTTTTTAAATAACTCAGGCATTCAGGCTAGTACCCCCCTTGACACATTACTTAGCCAAAGGATTCAAATGAGATTCAAGAAACATGCAGTACAGCACAAAGGGATTGGAATATGCACAATTAATAATCACACAGTTAATTCATTTTTAATGCAAGGAGGTTTTCTGAAATTTCACATTCAAATTTGTAATACAAAGTAGTTGCTGTCTATTCCCATTATACTGCCAAAATACGATAATGATAAAAATTTCCTTATTTTTCTCTGTCTGTGTGTGTCTGTGTACATATATGTGGGTGGGTTGGTGCATGTGCGTGCTAAAAAAAAACCTGAACAACACTAAGGTTATAATGCAAACTGATAAAAGCTAAGGGTTCAAAGTTAAAAATTACTTAAGTTAGCTATGAGCAGAAAAATCATAAGACCTATGGCATAAGTCAAAGGAGGCATGTCATTTAGCTTACAGCAGCACATAGCCTAAGTATTGCCAATTTGTGTCTAAACCAGAATACAGTTTGATCCGTTTGTGTTTTCTTTGCTCATTTTGTTGGTTACTGCAGATATTTTGGGGCAGATGATTACAACATCTCTTTTGAGTGATTATATGACGTTGTCTCAAGAAAAAATTCCCCACTGACAATGGAGGAAATATGATTTGGGTCACAACCAGCCACACAACTTAAACGTTAAAATTTATATTTGTTAAGAACTTATTTGGGATCTTAAATTTTTACTGCATATCATTTTATGGGCTCCTAGTGTTCTTTCTTTACTGTATTATTCGGACCAAATGGGTATTGAATACAGAAAGCTTTTAGAGAATAATAGTAATGCTGGGTAAAGGCTGCTGCTCAAACCCTTCTAAAAAGCTATCCACAGATTACCAGCCATTGTCACAGAGATCTGCCAGATAAATACAGCGAGTGCACTTTATTGTCAGTAGGAAGCTGACCTTTACCAACAGTTACCATGTTGAAGCATGATTCCCTACTCCTTCCTTTTGTGTGGCCCCTACTGCCTTCTGCTCAAGTTATTCAAGCCTTCTGTTGGTAAATTTTACCCCATGAAGAGTGCCTGAAAAAAATATGCTTAACTCCTACTTAAACCCTATTTTAAAGACTTAAGTGGTGCATAAGCTTAATGTTCTCGCTACACACAGGGATCAACTTCATTCTCTGTGACTATGTTTCACCAGGGTCTGCTTGAAGAGATGTGTGTAAACGCTGCTTTTGCATGTGCCTATTTTTAAAAAGAAGGGCTTGAACTATTTCCCTCCGGCAACTAAATCTCCCTAATCATGCATGACATACAAACCAGTTTCAAAACCACAAAAATGTATAGAGTGATCAAAAAAATTACCATTAAGAATAGCAAAGCATACTTGAACCAAATGTCACATAAGTAAAGCCATAGGTTCTTAAATAATTAGAATGTGAAAGAAAAACTTGCTTTCCTAAGTTAGTATTTTAAACCTAAAATAATTTTTGTATTCAGGCAATCTCAAATGTGACCAGACAAAGTTTTCTATCTATGATGTAGTGTTAGTAGAAGAAATGGAGTTAGATAAAGAAAACGTAAAAGGGAACTGGAGATATTCTGCTTTCAAATATATCGTGGACAGCTACTACCCCAAGCAGTAACAAACCCCTCCAGAGTAATTTCTGGGCGGTGGGAAAGGAGTCTGTAGCCATAATTTCTGGATTGGATGGAATATATGTAGATATATCTGTATCTGTATTTTTCCAAGCTGAAAGCCAGGTAATGCCTGCCCTGCCCTGTGCTCAGGAAATGGAAGCATCAGTTCCAGCTGAGTGGGAACTCCTAGTCCCTGTACCAGTCTCATGATATACAATATGCACTTACATTGCCTTCATTTTCTAGCAGCCCTTTTGCAGAGGAGATGCAAACCGTACTGATTGAAATGCAAACGTGAATTTACAAGACAGTTTCTAACTGTGACTGAACAATTCAGTGATTCTGTTGTTTGCCTGTAAAATGATTGCTCTGAATTAAACCAGTAGAGCTACCTCAGTTTACATTTTTAAGCATAATTTGTCTGAAATCTCTCTGATAACTTGTGAAATATGGCCAGGAATACATACTTGCTGCATGTTTGTTACCTGTTAGATTGTGTAAATAAGTTTTCACAGGGAAATACATCTTAATATAAAAAATAACACCTATATGGAGAAGCATCACTATTGTTAATGTTGATGTATCACTATCATTGGTGTCATGTTTAGCAATAGTACCTAAGGATCACACAAGAATGGGATCTCTTTGGTCTAAAGACTCGAACATAAAATGCATTCTACCTTTAAGTAATTACTGTTTGCGTTACTCACTAGCATTTCAGTATGCTTTTGAGGGTTGAGGGGAGGAAAATAACTTACTTGATTAGGAAGGCTCTTGCTAAAGAGAAAAACAGGAGTAGATGATCTTAAAAATTATGAAGTAAAGAATACAAAGAATATACTCTCGGGGAAGGGGGCAGCAAGCAAAGTTGAAGCAAAGTTGCTAAAATTTTAGCAGTTAGCAGTCAAGGTCGTCATGGAGTAGAGATGCCAAGAATCCTTAAAAAAATAAATAAAGTTAAATATTACAAAGATTTTCTCATTATGAGGGACAGCTACCTGACTAGCATGTCCAACAACCAGCTAGGGCTGGACTGGCAGGCCTGGGGACTCTATTGAGGTAAACATTCTCATGGTGCCTCAGGACCATTCTCATGTTTTGTCATTGCCTACTGCAGCTGAGCTTGCTCTCCATATGTAACACTGAAATCAAGTCCATGAGTTGACTTACACCATGGTAGGCATTAAACTGCTGTGCCTCTTGGTGTCACTTCTGGGAGGACTGAAGAACACTGTAACTTAGCATAACTAGAAGAGGAATACCTGGTTTCTAACTTTTACCTAAAACACCCTTTAGCTGGTCTTACATGGAATTTTTTACTGTATTGATGCAATCTTGGGTCTGTATAAATGCAGTGAGGGAGAAGGGTTCTAAAGAAAGTGGTGAGGGTCTTTTTAAAAAATTATTTATTTATTTATTTATTTATTTCTCATTTAGAGTAACCTGAGAAAACCCATAAACCTTGGCATAGCAGGGTAACACACAGGCATACTTGTCTGATTACACTGTAAACTGTCTGTGAATTTAAGTTATAATTGTATTATAAATGTCACAGCTTTTCTGGTGTAAAAAATCAAGAAAGCAGATCAGAAGACCATATGGTGTATAATGGAAATGAAATAGTTTTTATTTTGCTGATGTGCAGTGTATAAGTAAAGGAGTTGTTTTGGTTAAAATAGTGTAACAGAAGGATGGAGTGGAAAGGCCAAGGACATCTACCTGTTTACTACATTGTTAACTCCTTCAGTTGCTGTTGAGTACCTCTGAGTGAAGCAGTTATTTCCTCAATATGCAGAAATTGCTGCAGTAGGATATTTCAGACCTTTGCATGGCACTAGCTCCTCTTTTTCCTTTAAACTGATGAAGAATGATACAGCTATTTCTCAACCGTTGCCCCTCTGCTAGAAACGTAAGTTTAGCCTGAAGGAAATATAGCGCAGGCCCTGTGTTAGCACCTGAATGACAGTTTTTTCCTGTCCCTTTACCAAGGTTTGGCTATCAAACCCATGAGCCTGGTGCATCTGCTCAGAGTCATCCTCCTGATGTCATTTGCTGCTGGCTGCAAGGCACTTGCTTGCTGTTGCTTATTTGGCAATGAGGTCTCGAGCACATTTTGCCTGACAAGCATATGTATGATCAAAAAGGTCCCCCTCCTCCACGCTCATTTATGTTCACACTATAAATCTGCTTTCTGGCCTTAGAGCTGATCTCATCAGGAGTAAATCCAGACCATCACTTCCAGACAGTTATATTGAGAGTGTAACCCCATGTGTGTATTAGCCTCTTTCTTTTGTGAAGCAAGGTTTAAACGCTACATCAACAGATTTAAATGGACAGTTATTGAAATCAGCAAGATAGTCTTATGTGAGACATCCATAAATTTTCTGGAGAATATTTTTCAAGTGTGAGGCAGTTTTTTGAGACCTGGGTTGATGTAGCAGGAAATATTTTGGTAGATAAACTACTATAACTACTGTTCAGTCTTGATTGCTGCTGTGCTATTTTGTTTGAAACAGTGAAATGGCTACATGTCCAGGGTTGGCTGGGTTGCTTTGCAGTAGGTACAAAAAATTAAGACGACATTCACATTTTATACTTCCCCATTAAATTTATTGTGTATCTTGGCAAACAGGATTTGGCTGGTCAACATCCTGGTGCTCCATTTAAATATTTTGTTGTCATCTAACAGTACAGTTTAGCATTATACACTTTCTCCTTTCAATGAAGCAGACTTAGAGCAGTTTCAAATGCAGCTATCTCCTGATGGGGAAGTTGTGTGTATGTGTGGCTTTAATCCCCGAGTATTCACATCCCTCTTGCACTTCTGTGCCTTTGGTTAAGTAGAGACAGTAACTATAAGTCCCTCAGTGACTAAAATGCCAAACCACACACGACACCCTCTTTGCACTCCCTATTAAAATTTTACAGGTCAAAAATCCAAAACCCACTTAATAAAAATTGTTCTTCATTGTAAGTGACAAGAGAGAACAGGTCAATCTATGGAATAATGGTGCAGTAATTAGAACCTTTGTAGTTGATAAAGTGTGACTGTTAATCAATGTTTGGCTAATTAATCAATATTTTAATCATTAGACCTTTTAAATTTGTTTTAATGAGCATTTCCTCTAATTCCCTTGATCCTGTTGCTTCCAATGCTTCTATTATCTCTACTAAACAGCAAAAGTAACTGCACATACACCCAGAATATGCTGTGGTTTTGCAGATTTTGTAGTTTACTGCTAAGGTAAACGAGCATTACTGAATGTAAGCAAATTCAGATTAAAAAAAAAATAAATAAATTCATATCCCCTGTCTATGTCTGCATAAGAATAGTGTGAGGCATTTGAGATAATGGGCCTCTATAATTTAATGATTCACTCCCTTAATAAATTTTGATACCTTACTATTTTTTTCTTAAGAAAAAATGCAGATGGGACATATGCAATTGAATGTCAGTCACTCATTCCCTGAAAATCCCTCTCTTCCCTTTAAAAAACTTACCTAGGACTGTCAAGTAATTTATAGTTTGCAGAGAGTGACTGCTCCACTGTTATTCTTTCCAGGAACTTTTCTGGCCTTTTCTTCTGTCGTTTGATGACTCCAGTTCCCTGATTTTTTCCATACACAATATATATGATACACAGCAGTTATTGCAATGGCCATCTGAATATGTTATCTGTCATTTAAACTTTGAATCTTTCAGTAAATTGTGGAATGTTTGTCTCCCACTCATAGAAAAAATTCTGATCACTCTTTATGCCTTCTTGGCAGGATAGCAGCTCAGGCTGATCCTCTGCTTTAGCTTAATCCGGAGGTTCTCTAAATCTTTCCTTGCAGGAAGAGGATGATTCATATGCTCTACAAAAATTTAAATCTCTAACTAATTCGAAATGCTCTGGTGCTTTAGTGGTTTTGTCTTCTACAGACCCACAATGATTTTTGACATCTCTCCATAACATGATCTCATTAGATTAATTTTTCCTTTAACAAAAGTTTGTCATCTAATTTATTTGTTTGTTTTTTAAATAATAATGTTAGTAATGTTTACTGAGTGTATGTTACTAGTTAACAATGATTATTATTGTCAAAGTAATTAATTATGTCCTCTATCACTTGGGGCTTGGATTCTCACTTGTGATTTCTGGTTTTGCAACTGAATTCTGGAAATGTATGCTTACATTTTGGATCTGTTTCTACTGACTTTACTGCAGCAGACTTGTGCTACATGCAAAATGTGATTGTGGAATACTTAAGTGGAGTCTTGACATGTAGTAATTTTCTTGTAGTACATGTAGTAATTTCATGCAGTACGTGTAGTAGACATGTAGTGTTTCTTGGCATGTAATAAAAGCTGTTTCTCATAACAATGAGATGATTTATAAAGAAACATCAGAAAGGCAATTTGCATAATACTTTCCAATGTAACCAAAACATCTGAACATGTTACCAGCTTTTGAGGCTGTATTGAGTGGGAAAACCTCTATGGTTTAACTTCAGTATTATTTTTTTATGAACTGATAATCTGGCGTACTCCTGCCAGCACCAGGGGTGGGGGGCTTGATTCTTAGCAAACCATCTTAGCTTTGCTGAAGTTGGTGCCAAGCTCCTGTTGACTGTTGGGGCAGAGATCTTATTCCTTGTAGGTTGATATATGCTGCTAAGCGAACAGATGTATCAGGCAGCTCAGTCTGATGCAGGATTTAAAGAAAACATTTGAATGAGTAATTCTACCTAAAGCTGGTATTATAACACCTGATAATTTTCTATCACATCAGAGAGTTAATGAGGGAGACTTGTTCAAAACAGATATACATGGATTTCTTGCAGTTACCTTCTGGGTTTGGTGAGGAAAATAATAAAGTTGGGTTTCTCCTTATAGGAGGTGAAAAGATAATAGTAGTGGGCAGGCAACCTATTGTTCAATGTCTGCTTGTACAGGGACATACAGAATAGAAACTTGCTTTGGGATATTTTATATGGACATGTCACAGTTTTCTCTGTTTTCTGACCTGAGTGTTGTCATTGCACCTCACTGTATAACTTTTTCTCAGAATTAATCTTGTTCATTACATTTTTATGTCAATAAACTCCCCCTCCTGTCCCATTTACTACATCAGTGAAATGAATTATGGAGAAGAGGCAGTTTCTGAGGGAAAACATCTGCATGTTGGACACAATTAGTATGAAGAATGAAATAAAACTAAAATAATTTCTTGCCAAAAAGGTTATTTATTTTTAAAAGTACAATTCTTTTTATATTTTATTCACATAAGCTGTTAAGAAACCATTAGTAAATTTTATTTTTATGAGACTATTTCACTCAGGATTTTTTTTTTTTTTTTAATTCTTTATATTTTATTAGATCAGCAGCAATGAACCAAAACCCAGTATCATTTATTTTTATTACTACTGTAGGTTGATTCATGATGATTTATACAGCCAGATTGAAGCAGTGACTGTAATTACACTGTTATTGTCAACTATATATTTTTTCTTAAACCACATATAACCATCCATAAATATGGATGCTTCTAATTTTAAGGACCTACTTAACAATATTGCCAGTTTTCACTGCAGATGTTTCATGTTGGTACACATGAGATACTGTTCACCTGACTATGTATTGTCCTGATTTACTAACTGAATAGTGTTTTTTGACTGTCTGGAATGGCTTCACTTGCCATATTGCTTATCCACAATCATCTATATCCCGAAGAAATAAAGAAAACCAATACAAGATAGTTTTTCTTTTGTTTCATTTTTAATTACCCTTTCTCACAGTGTAATGAGAATATATGTGAAAACATGACAAATGGAAATGTGTAAAAAAAAAAAAATACAACAAAAAAAACTTGCAGCAAAGTACTGGATTTTAGGAAGCAATTGCTTACCAAAGATAAGTCTGAAAGAAGCTAAGGACTATAGGAAGGTGATAAACTTAAACCAAACATTAAATGTAATGAAGCCATCAGTTATTTTGAAAAACCCAACTTTTAGTAGCAGCTCTCTAATAGTGATAATATTGAATTATGACTATTTTTATCTTACTGCCTGTTGCAGACTCCAGTTACTCCAGTTCCCTATACATCCTTGATCCACCAGATCTTAAGCAGAGTATAATAATGTATAGGGCTCAAATTAGAGCACTGTTGAGCCAGGACTGCCAGAAAAGGCATTTGCATTACTGTTGAATACCCTCAAGGCCTAAAAGTCACCTTAAGTGCACCCAGAAACTTTTTTTCTCATTTTCTTGGGCTACCCTAAGACACAAAAGTTCCCTCTTGCCAGTATGAATAGTGGAGGAGGACAAAAACCCAAAGCAAAAGAAAAACCCTGAAAAACCAAACCCAAGCATGCTGCTCAGAGACACCTTGCCCATCTTCCCTGATCCTCCAGGTGACAGACATTCACTGTGTCCTAGACTCTGCTCCTGGATGATACCTTCTGATGCAACTACTTTTCCAGGATCTGTAGCTTTTGTCACAAAGTTATTTTTGAAGAGAAAACTTGGTACTGTTATAAAAGTCCAGTTACAAAATCTGTTATATATATAATAAATTTATTTCAAAATTGCCTCATTTTACATGGAAATGGAGGATAAAATAAAGCCCCTCAATTATGTTGCTTTACTGTGCCTTAGAAATGAGCAAGTTTCTCTTTAAGTAAGTCTTGGAACAATGATTTTCATAGCGTGCAAAGTGTTTGGAGATTCCCTTCCAAAAATAAAACTATAATTTTTTTTCCTTCCCCATAACTGCTCCAGTTATTTTCTTTTTTAAATTATTTTGCTTCCATTGCTGCCTCAGGAAGTATCTGGTCAAAGGCTACTAGTCTACACTCTAAAATAGCGTTGTCCTTTTTGAAAAGTTTTGACTCTCTTAATCTTATGTTTAAGTTGATGCCAGCTTCCTTTCCTACTTATCCATCCTTCCTTCTTATCCCTGTCCCACTTTCCATGCTCTCGTTTTTCAGGATAGGAATAGCATTAAAAGGCTGCATAGAACTGTTTGAATGTCCTTAAGATTTTTTTTTTCAGAAATAAAAGGGTAAAAGGACATTATGACAAGGCAGTTGGATGTTCAATGTGTCCACAATGTCCAGCAATGAAAAAAACACTTCCAGTGACACATGGGTACTTTTTTCTCCTTTCTGGTTTGCAGCATCAAGGACAGTAAAGAGAAAAAGACTTGCTCTTTTTAACTTTCCTGAGTACATCATATTCTGCTGAGCACTGAGGCAGTAGATTCATGGTCTATGTTTATTTCTGTGCTGGGATTCTTGTTCATAGCAATGCTGGCACCTGGAATCCAAGACCCAATTTTGCAACGTGATGAGTGCAGTCAGCTGAGAGTGCTCTGTGCTGCTCAAGAGACACTGAATATCTTGCAGGATGGGATCCTCAGAAAGATTTGAGTGTGCTTTTGTGAGCATTTGCCTTTCCTCTACAGAGCCCTTAAGTGCAATTCTAAAGACAGATAACAGAATTCTTCAAAGTTCAAATGTAAATCTCTTCAGAATTATTATGTTCTCTAGAGGAGAGTAAACAAATAAACATAGTAAGAACTACAGTAATAATATCACACTTATATAGAGCTTTTCTTGCGTTTTACAGAGCTTTTTATCTCAGGATCTCAAAGGGCTTTCTAGATGGTACTTATCTAACCCACCTAACACCTTTGTAAAGGTAGCACTTAGGTATCATCCCCATTTTCAGATAAGGAACTAGAAATGGAAGTACAAGAGATGTTAGAGATGTGTTTCTCAGGTAGTCTGTGGAAAACAGGACTCTGGTCTCCTAATTTTGTGTACTAACGCAAGAGAGATTATTGTAAATAAATGATATTTGAAAGGTCTTTTAAATACCACACAATCAGTAGTTAAGAGCAATCTTGTCATTTTATATTCGTGTTTTCTTTGGCAGCATGTTTTTCTGTTTTACAAACACTGAAAACTTGTTTCTCATAATTACTGTTGGAAGTTTTAATTTTTTTTTTCTTCTCCCTGGAAATCAGTTGATTTAGAGCAGACAGTCTTAAAGAT
>JANIJG010009071.1:11359-60133 GCA_024611175.1 Megaceryle torquata | reverse complement strand
TCACCAGGTCTCCCACCTCATTCAGCAGTGGGCCTGTGTTTTCCCTAGTCTTCCTTTTACCATTGATGTATTTGAAGGAGGACTTCTTGTTCTTCTTTACTTCCTTTGCCAGAGTAAATTCCAAGAGGGCCTTGGCCTTCCTTGTTGCATCCCTACAAACACTGACATCATTCCTGTATTCCTCCCAACAGACCAGTCCCTTTTTCCACATGCTATGAACTTCATTCTTCCACTTGAGTTTTTTCAGCAGCTTCTTGGTCATCCATGCTGGTGTCCTGCCTCCTCTACTTGATTTTTTTACGCAAAGGAATTCACCTGTCTCAAGCTTGGAGGAAATAATGTTTGAGTATCAACCAGCTCTCTTGGGCCACCCTACCTGCTAGAGTCTTAGCCCAAGGGATATCTCCAAGTAGGTCTTTGAAAAGGACAAAGTTAGCCCTCATCAAGTTCAGGGCTGCAATCTTACTTATTCTTCCTTGTATGATATCAAACTCTACCGTGTTGTGATCACTACTGCCAAGGCTGCTCCCAGCCTTCACATCCCTGACCAGACCTTCATTGTTCATTAATATAAGGTCCAGCAGCACTCCCTTCCTCATTGTCACTTCCAACACCTGCATCAGGAAGTTATCATAGATGCATTGCAAGAGCCTTCTGGACTGAGTATGCCTCACTGTGTAGGCTTTCCAACAAATATCAGGGTGATTGAAGTCACCCATGATCACCAGGGCATGTGATCTTGAGGCTACTTCCAGCTGTCTGTAGAAGGTCTTGTCAACATCTTCTTCCTGGTTGGGTGCTCTGTAGTAGACACACACAACCGTTTCACCTATATTTGCATGCCCCTTAATTCTCACCCATAAGCTTTCAACACATTCTTTACCCCTCCCTGGGAATACCTCAATGCATTCCAGTTGCTCACGCACATAAAAAACAACTCCACCGCCTCACCTTGCAGGTCTATCTTTCCTAAAATGTACATAACCATGACAGCATTCCAGTCATGTGAGCTACCCCACCATGTCTCAGTAACTGCAATGATATCATGGCCCTGTGACTGAACACAGATCTCCAGTTCCTCCTGCTTATTCCCCGTGCTGTGTGCATTGGTGTATAAGCATTTCAGAGAGGGGGGTGAATGTATAGTTTTCACCTTGGGGGGTGGAAGACTTTCTGGTTCTCAAAAACGTCAGCACACTGCCCCACAAGTACTGGTATACGACACCCATAGCCATCTCTAGCTAGTCTGGATACATCCCCCTCCCCCCTTCATATCTAGTTTAAAGCCCTGTCAATCAGCCCTGAAATCTCTTGTGCAAAGACTCTCTTCCCTCTTCGAGAAAGATGCTTCCCATTAAGTGTCAGCAAACCTGGTGCTGTATAGGCGATCCCATTATCAGAAAAGCCAAAATTGTTACAGTGACACCAGCTACAGAGACATGTATTAACAGCCTGAATTTTCCTGTTCACTCCAATGTTGCTGCCTGCCACTGGAAGGATAGAGGAAAGATAATTTGTGCACCAGAATCCCTCACCAGTCATCCCAAGGCTTTAATGTCTCTTTTGATAGTTCTTATATTACTGTTCTCAGTGTGCTCACCACCTACATGGAAGACCAGCAATGGATAATAATCTGAGGATCACACCAAGCTAGGAAGTTTCCTAGTGATGTCCTTAACCTGGGCTCCAGGGAGACAGCAGACTTCCCTCTGAGAAGGGTCTGCCCAGCATATTGGACCCTCTGTTCCTTTCAGAAGGAGTTGCCTACAACTATAACCCTTCCTTTTTTCTTGTGGGTGTGGTTGTGATATGTGCAAGAGACCTTTCTGATGGCGGATGAATCTCGGGTGTAGGTTGCCCGTTGGCTGATCTTTCTTGACCAGGGCCTCATATCTGTTCATGGGTGGGCAAGGAGGTATTTAGTCTGTTGCCACAACAATTAACTTGCCTCCATTCACTCCCCCCATCCAGACCACAGTCTCTGGTCTGACAGGGGCAGGGTGCCGGGTCTCCCTGATCTTGGGTGCTTTCTGATGGTTGCTCATATTTCTGTTTCAGGGAGGACAGAGCCTGGCTCCACCAGCCTATCTCCTGCTCAGCCTCTCTGATGCTCCTCAGCCTTTCAACTTCCTCTTGTAACTTTGCTACATGACAGAGGAGATCATCTGCGTGTTCATACCACACACAGCAGTTCCATCACTGACATTTGTTGCCTGTGCCAGGCTGTGACACTCCTTACAGCCTATGACCTGGACTGCTGCATGTTTTCTATGTCAGAAAAATCAAAAAAGACAGATATGCATTCAGGAGTCATGAACAAATGCAAATATTGTAACAAAAATATTTATCCATCTCAAATGGAAAGTTATTTCCGATATTCTGAAAAGAAGCTAAAACATTAATAGCAAGAGAAGATGAAACATAACTGCAACCTCAAGGTCAGTAAAAGTTCTGTGGAAGCCTTATAGTTACATCTCTTAGTAACAGAGAGATAAACCATAATCCTCTATTTTTGGAAATCCATTCTCAAAATATCCCCAGTTACCATAGCTCTCTGTTCCCATCACTCTCTCTGACCCCTCTCAGAGTGCTTGACTAGAAATGGGATGCTGAGGAAAGACAATGTCCCAGATCGGAAGCTTCTTTGTATTTTTTTAGTCTTCCTTCTCTGATTTTCTTAACAGTCATTGTTAAAAAATGCCCATCTCTTTTGTGGTAAATCTCACTGTCATTTTGAAAGCAATATTAAAATCTAGTTGTTAAGATACACTTCATCTGTAGAAGTTTTCTCCGGTGAATTTCATGGGAGAAATTCAGACACAATTTTGCATGGAAAGCGTGAAACCTGTCACAGTAATTTAGGTCACATGAAGCTAGTTCTCTCACCTAAGCTGAACTCTAACTTTCTCCACAGAAAATTTAGTATCTAAAGATTGACACGTCAGCTAAGGGGAGATTTAAAAAGGATCTGTGCAGAACAGCCTTTCTCCATCACTGCCTTGACTGTGAGTGAGCCTGCATTTGGCCCAAAGTTAAAATCAATAGTTAAACTCTTAAACACTCTTAACAGTGTGGTTTGGTGAGCAGTTGAGCTGGTGTAAGAGCCTGCTACTGCCAGAAGATGACAACTTCACATTTCTGTCCCTCCTCCTCTCCCTGCAGCCCCAGCATCACACCTGCAGCCTCACCCCTCTGCAGAGCCACGACCCACCATGCAAAGGAGCCACAGTCTGAACAAAGAAGAGAAAGCAGAGGTTGAGAAATTAAATGACTGCCTCGAGATCAGATATTAAGCCAGCAGAAAAGAACAGATAAAAATTCAGATTTTTTCAAACACCAGCCCCTGACACTGGTCTGCACTGTGCCTTATCTAAACAACCACAGATAGGCCAGTGAGGGAAAACAGGAAGATGTAAAATAAGCAGAGGGGTTTTTTTTCTCCCTCCTTTCAGGGGAAAAAAAAAAAAAAAAAAAAAAAAGTGGTCAAATCAGAGGACCTGATTTTCTGCTTATGTTTAGAGGAAGGCATTGATATATAGATGATATTTCAGCTTGACAAGTCATACCAAATAATATCCAGTTTGTGTAAGTCACAGAGGAGTGCAGCAGTCTGCTTTTCAGTCTGATTCTGAAGGATCTGGGACTCCTGCAGCTGTGGTGTCCCTCTGGCTCTCCCCACTTGGCTGACTTCAACTCAATGTTCATGAAAAGCTGTGTCTAAACAGAGGAGAAAGAAACCTGGAGTAATACTGTAAGAAAAACAAGACTGCAGTCCATGGTCATTCGGGAGGCAGAGGAGAGAGTACTGTGAGAGACAGTACTGTGGGAGGATTTAGGAGACACAGAGATAATTTGATGATACTGGAGCAAGGAGGAATGGAGAGAAGCTGAAGCTGTGCCTGTAAAGGGTCTTAGGAAACACCACCATAGGAATCTATGCTTGTTAATTCTGCTGGCTGTTTCTTGAGGGAGTGTAAAAAATTGTTTTTTTTTTTTTTTTTGGGGGGGGGGTGTGCTGAAATGACATTAGTTGTTTGAATATTTCTGTTCAGAAATTTTTCTTCTGAGTGATCATCTACTTTCAAAGATGCAGGAAGAGCTTATATGTTTGAGTCTTTTGTGAAAGGAGGTCCTATACAGAAAATAAATCAGCAGTGTTTTTATATAATTTTGATTCTTACATGTCTGCAATTTTCCAGAACAAAAGTAAATGCATAAGCCTCCAACAACATCTGTATTTATTTTGGCCTTTTCAAAGTGAAGTTCTACAGTTTTTTTACCAGTGTGTTCCTAATTGCTAAAGCAAATGCAACATTAGATCCAAAATTTGAAATGAGACACTGCAATGTCTGACCTAATTAGGAAAAGAGATAGTTCCCCTAATTGCTTTCCAATGAGTTGGAGACAATTCCACTCCTGAGCAGCAGGATGAGTATAGAATAAAGTGTACAGTCACAGGCAGTTGCATATCATGGATTTTGTCATTTGGAAATTACTGAGTAATGTAACTGCGGAACAGCTTTAACATTTTCAAATTCATTCAGAAATAATGATGACAAATATTCCTGCATGATTCAAGTCCAGGAAAACTTAAGTAAGTAAGTCCAGCATTTAAATAAATGCTATTGTGCTCCAGAGCTGTCACTTCTGTTATAATTATTGGACGCTACAAGTGGCACATGCAGCCCTGGGAGCCTGGCACAGGCTTCACTGAGAGCTTTCTAAGCCCTGAGGGACCAGCATGTTAAGCAGCACTGCTTCCATCTGCAGAGGGTTTCACAATACAAAGAGGGATGCCTGAAAGAGCAGAGGAACTCAAACTTGCCTTCAGTCTGTCACACTGGCTAATAGGATTTCAGGGGTTAAACAAACCTGTCAGTTGGAGAACAATCACCTTCAAATTCTCCAAGTTGTCTGACAGCTGCAGCATTAGTAACAAACAGCAGCATTTCAGCAAGATCGAGTGGTATCAGCTTTGAAAAGAGTAATAGCATGGGCATGCTTTAGTATATAGAACAGGCTGCATGAAGAATATCCCACCCAGAGAGTTCATCTGTCCTGTCCCCTTTGTACTAGCCAACAATGAAAAAAAAAAAAAAAATAAAGGGCCTGAGGGAAAATTTTTGGCCTCCAGCATTTGATAAATTAATGCAAAATAATAACTGATCCATGATGAACTGTAAAATTGGGGCTAAACATTTGTATTTCTGTGCAGAGGTATGCAGAGGCAGAGTGCCTAAGCATCAATCAACAGGAGAGGGAAAACCTCCAAGACGTCTATCGACCAAACAGCCATGCGAAGCCCTTACAGGCTGTGCTGGGGAGCTTGGAACACTGCCTCATTTATTCCAGATGTAACCCACAAGACTCATTTGTTCTGATGATGGCTAGATAGCAATATTTCATATATGGGTCTTAAATGGTAAGTGGTTAGCAGTTAAAATTAGCAGTCACACAAGCACTGTTCACACCAGCAAGCAGGAGATCTGGGATCACACTTTACAAGGCCATCTTTTGTTCTGGGTCTATAAAGGATGAGAACGTGACAGTAAGAGTGGCATGAGAAGACTCTTCTTGGTCACCATGTGAGCTTTAGCACCAGATCCTTGACATTTTTCTCTGCTAACCACTCAGACTCTCGGGGTTTTTCATCTATGAAATGAAATGATTCCATATACTGCTGAAGTTCTGCAAGATCTAATTTATTAGTATTTATGAACTTGCTTGGGTATGGAAAATGTACATCTCATGAGACAGTATCAGAATTACAGAGTTTCTGAATAGCAACAACTGTGCTGAGATTCTGTTGGAACAAGTAATAATTATTATTCAGACATCATTATTTGGCATTAGAAGATTCATGGGCAATCTTGCAGAACTGTATTGTCACTTTCTACACATAAAAGAGTAGCTTTGTAAAAGTTAAGTGCATGCTGTACTACGGCATAAAGATATCTTCTTGTGTTTGGCAGATTTTTAGATTAAATGCAATATATATATTTAATTTTATGAGTTTTCTGCCTTTGGGATTGATCTTTATCACTTTCAAATATAGAGAGTTTGAAAAGACATCCCATAAGTAAGTACAATATAGTTAACAGAATCAATCTAGGACAACACGTATAGCAAAAAACCAGCAGCAATAGCTAATGTGTTAGCATACTTACTTACAATTTCAGCTTCTCATAGAAAATCACACAGTGGAGAACATATCTCTAACAGGAGGTTTAATGACAAATTGAATTTTAAGAAGGTCCTTCATTAGGAAAGATATTAGGAAGGATACTTTTTCATTAAGAAAGATTCTTTGAATCTTGCATATGAGGATGGAGTAATAATGATGAAAATGTCAAAAAAGCAGAAGTTTCATGCAAAAAGGCAAGAATTTTAATTTTATTTCAGTGATCTAACTGCAAATTAGGAGAATAATGAAAAAGCTACACTTGCTTCTTTATCATATATGCATGACTAAATGCGATCTGTTTCCTTATTGCAAAATAAAAGTCAGTTGTTCAAACAGGGATAATAGGCTTGGTGCATGTTACTTGCATCTTCAAAAGCCTATTCTGGAGGAAAAAAAGCACTCTGTCAAGACTCTGGCTCATGGAATGTTCCCAGGGTAAACTTGTGAAATTATGAGTGATTCTATGTTATAACTTTTGCTTTAATTTGTCATAACAGACATTCCTAGTTTTGCTAAAAGCAGATTAGATTATATTTATATTTGAAATACAAGATATGATGTATTTCAGTATGTTTTTGAAGTTAGACATTGGCAGCAGAACTTTTTGGATGTGAAAATATTCTTTGAATTGTCTAAAGAAATGTAAGGGTGTGCTATTTATAGCAAATAACTAGTCAAATATTTTTTCTTGTGATTTGCTTATTAAATATTTCTTTCTTTGTCAAAGAGACATGAACCTTCCCAGCAAATCATATAATGACAAAAATGTGGTAGGTAATTTATAGGTAATTCTTCACAGAGTTATTAATGGGAAGGAACAGAAGAGAAAGAACATACAAGAGAAATACAATAAACAATAAATGAAAAAGAAACAACTTTCATCCATAAAACAGAGTATCTTGAAATAAAAGCAGCTGTATTTCCAGCTACTTCTGGGGATAAGCATTTACCTCTCAAAACAACTGAGCAAAAGGATTAAATAACCAGCATGCAATTTTTACTTTTCTAAACAAGGTTAACTTCTGTATTCCATTGATTCTGTAAAAGAAGTGACTAAAATAAGGAAGATGTCTTGGATTTTAGGATTTCTGTGTGCTAATTAGGCACAGAAACATTAGGACCTGGATACTAGGGTGAAGCTGCAATTAGCTGAGATTTAATGAGCTGTGTAATGATAAGTGACAGGGCTATGTAACTTTACAGCCATAATTTCCTGACTAGGTGAACCCTTAAATGCTGCAATCCTACGTTCTACCCCAAGGCACGTTGACCTTTCTAGTTGCCCAGAGGAGAAGCAACTGCCTGCAGAGTTTTTAGGACCTACACAATATTTTAGCAACAGGAAATTCCTGCAGTTTCAGGGCAATTTCTCACTCTGATCAGAGCAAGCATCATTTTCCATGCTAGTATAAACATTTTTTTCTGCTCCTTATAATCTAGTTTATGTGGATAGAGGAGTTTGTCTGATGACAAGAGGATCCTCTGAAGTAGCCACAGTCAGATAGGATTTCAAGGGCATCCAATATCTGCAGCCACATCAAATACAGTTGGGGTGATGGAAAGGATGCACAAAGAAAGCCTATAATAAAACACCTCATAAAAGAGAACCAGAAATGCAATCCCAGAAAGAAAGCAAAGCCCAATATTAGAAAAACTCTATTTGTAAGATTTGTGAACATCAAGGAGAAAGTCTGCTAGATGAAGCATGGGTCTGAGGATCAAGTGACTTGCAACCTTTAATTGCTTCTGACTATCCATGACTTTTGACAAGTCGAATTCTCACTGCCAATCTTAACATGGGGAATGTTACAGATAAAAAAGTCATTTGAAACAGCTAAAAAAGTTATGTGAAGATAATGAATCCTCAGATTCTCTATTGGAGACACAAACATATTGCTAATACTTTAAAAATCAAATAAAGGGAATATTTTCTTTTAAGTCTTCATCTTCCTGGGATAAACTGTAACATGTGCCATGCCTGTACAATGACTTAATTGTTTTTTCTTCATTCCTTTGCTTCCTTTCCACACATTTACTGTGACCAATAAGTACTCCATAAAGCAGGTCCTGAGTTTTACCCCTACTCTTTTCAGCCACCATCTCCTATTCTATCCTTCCATTTTAATAGAATTTATAGCGAACAGAAAGATATTGCAATGAAAAAAACACCTGGAAAGATCCAAAATTAGATTCAGAATACACTGAGACTTCAGAAGAATTTAAGTATCTGGGTCAATGAGAATGATAAAAATCCTGTTCTCCTGCAACAAAACAAAGCTTGAGAAAGAACAGGCTCCACAGAGAGGTTGTAGAGTCTCCTTCTCTCGAGATTCTCAAGACCCGCCTGGATGCGTTCCTGTGTGACCTGTGCTAGATTGTATGATCCTGCTCTGGCAGGGGGGTTGGACTTCAACATCTCCAGGGTCCCTTCCAAACCCTGACATCCTGTTATCCTGTGATCCTGTGAAATGTCCTTGGAGACACCTAAGACATCACTAGACCCTAACACTGACTCCCTGTAAATGCACAAGAGGCTGGGCTAAAAATAGGAGTTCAAACTCACGCTTGAGCATGGTGCACGATTTCTGCGTATGTCATGGAGGCATTGAACACCTATGATTTGGCAGAAAGCCCAGCAGTGTGGTCACATCCATGGATACTGTACACAAACTGTATATACACAGTACATGGCACTGCTTGGGACTTCAAAACTGAAAACATCTTTTGAAAGTGAGTGGCAAGACAACAAGTGATGAAGAAAACCTTAAAAATGGCATTCCCCCCATGTTCATTCTCTCTACTTTTATATATGTATTACAGAGGGTATATAATGCTATCAATATAATGCTGTGTGCTTTTCAAAAGTCCCAAGGACGTAACACTTGCTCTGATGTGTAGTTCAGAGGCTCTGAGGCTGTGAAATGTGTGGCTACATAGAAATCCTCGGGAACATTATTAGACAGTGATAGCCCTTTGCTTTCTCCACCATCTGCCACTCTGCTTCCACAGTGGCTTGGCGTACAGGATGATTACTTTTTCTTCTGGGGCTGACAGCAAAAGAGACATTTTTTTACTTCGCTGTTTTTTTCTTATGCTGTTCCACAATCCAGTGCCCAGCCTGGCTGATAAGTAGTTACAGCTACACAGCAGCTAGAAGGCACAGCTGATGTGACAAGGGAGCAGGAGTCCATTAAGCCGATTTTGCTATCAGAAGAGTAATATGTAATGAGATTGTGAGTACCATGGACTTTTCTAGCTGCATGTCACAGTTTAGGCCCAGCCAGCAACTAAGAACCACATGGATGCTTGCTCACTCCTCCCCCTGCCATCGTGGGATGGGAAGGAGAATTGGAAGGAAGAGGTAATACCCAGGGGGCTGATATAAGAAAAGTTTAATAGAAAATCAAAAAAAGAAAAGAAGCAAAAGTAATAATGTATCAACTGAGTAATATACAATGCAACTGCTCACTGTCCAGAACCTGTCACTGCCCAGCCCTGCTGCCTGCTCCACGAGTTCAAATTGCTCATCCCTTCTCCAGCCAGCTCTCCTCTTAGATACTGGGCATGACATCAGTATGGTATTGAATATTCCACTGACTGGTTCACTTTTGCTATCCCAGCAAAAGCTGGGAGCTGGCGTCTCCTGTCTTCTTGTGATAATTAACCCTATCCTAGCCAAAACTGGCACATAGTGAAAGGAGTTAAATAGAATTTCAGCTCAGTTAACATCCTTAGGAACTACTAACAACCTTTTGTGCCAGAAGGCTGGCCTAGTCCCAGACAAATGTTACCACTGCTTCTGCACTATCATCAACACCAATTCAAATCTGCTCATGCTCTTCACTTATTATTAATTATGCAAGGCACATCTTTGCATTTAAAAACCGCAACAGCTTTGCTGTGGAATTCTCCTATAATTAACTTCCTTCTGTTTTATCCTACCAATGGGACAGGAAGCAGGGAGACTGCAGGCAGAGTTCCAGGACACAGCTCCCTTGTGCCAACCTTATTCTTAGAGACATGCATCTCACTATCTTTTTAGCTGAAAATGGTCAAAGACAAATAGCAGGAGTGGAGAAGGACGTGTATAGTTGCAGTCTTGGGGGTCACAATGCACAACAATGTGCTGTACTGTGAAGTATCTCTAGGGAGATGGTAGAGCCATCATCTACCTGTCTTTGAAGAAATCCAACCTATTTTTTCTTGAGAAAGGACAGGCTTTGTAAAGAGGAATGCCCTTCCCAGCAGCACTCTGCATTGTGCTCCAAGGGAAGGGAAGAGCAGGAACAAGAAGCAACAGGAGGTCTGAGACATCTGGTTATTACTACCTTTGAGGATGACATGTCTATCTGTGTGCTCCTAATGCAACTTTGTGGGGAGTCTGCATTTTCACAAAATCAGAGTTAATGGACTGCTGATAGGCCTTGCTTTTCTTTATTTCCTCACTTATCTTTACAGGCCATTTTCTTGTGCACTTCTCAAAGTCTGCAAAAAGGCTTTCAGAGATGGGTCATCTAATGTCCCATATGAATAACTCAATCCAGAAAACAATGACCATGGGATGAAGTGCAAATAATTATTATATCCACCTTTCCCAGTACCTGCCACAACATTCACAATTATCCCTTGCCAGCCATGTAACATAAGAGTGAAACAGTGATGTACTTCCAGCCTTTGGGAAATAAGCAGAATCACACAATCACACAATCCACACCAGCAGGCCACAGACCAGCAAACCAGTGCTTGTTCCTCATAGTACCTGGATTTTGTACCATTCTCATATACTGGTGGCATAGCACAACCATGGGTGTGTAAATAACAAGAGTTTGCTATGTTAATGTTGTTTTATGAAAACTCTTTCTCATATAGTCATAGGGATTTGAAGAATATAGTGTACCATTCACCTTTCTCTTTTCAATTAAAATAACAGCAGGCAAACTCTTAATGCAAGAAGATTAAAAGCATGTGAATTAATTCCCGAGGTCTTTTTCTGATTTCACTACAAACAATACAGCCAAAGTTGTGGGAAAGCCTTGAAAGACAGCCAATTTGCTCATGTGCCATGTCTTAATCACTGCCTAAACCTGTTGGTATAATATTTCCTTAAAAGTGGCAGTATAAAACATCTTCTGGAAAAGCTTGATAAAAATCTGTAAATAATGCAATGAAATTCTTAAAAAGCTTCAAGAGAGAAAGCTACCAAATTCTTTCTACCTTAAAGGCAGCTTGATAAAATCACACATTCAAGTGATGGAGAAAAAATGCAGCTTAACATCCAAAGCATATCCAGAAAATAACCTAAGGAAAAAAATCCCTGCCCTTCGTCCATGCAGTGGAAATGTTTTTGTAAGATTTTGCACACTTTATCTTCAGTGAAATAATATGAATTAATTAAACCCCCTTCTGAAACATGCTGGAATCTAACATGATTTAAGAGGATGAAGCAGCGAGGAGTTCACCAGGTTTTTGATCCCTCCAGAGGATCAAGTCTGATTTAGTCATCTGTTTTGCAAGACTTTCCAGCCAAAAGTCCCCTTAATGCAGCAGCTCCCTCATAACTAATTTATCAAATAGATAATCCAATGGAAATTATCCATTCCCTGCTCCAGAATAAGCGGTGCATGATGAAGAGTAAGTGACCATTTGGAAACAATCACCTTCCCTGTTTCCTCTGGTTTCTTCCAGTAATTCCAGTAGTCCTCTTAAAATAAGATCTATGGCTAAAAAAATGGTATCCCAGTAACTCTTTATCCTAGTAATGCTATTGCATTATTATAAAGAGTTATATATATTGATAATGCTCCACCAACAAGACCTCTTGCATCTAATTTTCAAAACTAGATTGTTACATCTAAGCACAAAAGCAGCTTTCTTATTAATTCCACCTGTTTTTTCTGCTGTGCTGTGAATGCTCTGCTATGATGAGGGCAATGTGTAGCATGAATCCCAACTAGTGAATTGAATTGAAGGTATTTTTTACCTATGTGCTCCGAGGCAATGCAAAAGTTGTTCAACTGTGAACTTCTGTATCTGTTTTACTTTCCTTGAAGTTTAATATTAGCTTGTATTTCCTGAGGATGTAATGTTTATTCTTGTGGTGATTATCTTAAATGACTGACTTATACACAATCCCAACTGCAGTTTAATACCTCTTTCAAATAAAAGGACTTCCTTGTGTTTTTAAAATGAAAGGTTTTATACTTATAATCTAAATTTTAAAAGTCAAATAAAAAAAAAATGTAGTGCAATACTTGTTTGAAGATATGTGCCATGAGAAAACATTCTGTCCTGCAAAGTGGTGGGATGGATTTTCTAGATCTGGCTGCAATTTGGTACTTTAGAACAGCATGAAGCAGTGAGTACCCAGCCACAATGATTTCCAGGATTGTCTGGATGTGTAGGCAAGAGAGGTGAGCGTTGAGGCCTTGGAAATAGTGAAGGCTGGTAGAGTCAGATATATTTAGTTTGACTTCCTCAACCAGGAATTGCATGAGAAAAATGAGAGAGAAGTGGCTGAATTATTTCTTAGTGAGTAATTTTTGTGGAGTGAAAGAAACGCACAGTCTGCAGTGGAAAAGCATGACAATGGCTGAAAGTTAATTCAGACACAACTACCTGAAAGGAAGTTGTAGAGATGGGGGTTGGTCTCTTCTCCCAGGTAACAAGTGATGAGACAAGAGGAAATGGCCTCAAGTTGTGCCAGATGAGGTTTAGGTTGGATCTGAGGAAAAACTTCTTCACAGAAAGGGTTGTGAAGCACTGGAAAAGGCTGCCCAGGGAAGTGGTGGAGGCACCACGCCTGAATATGTTAAAAAGACCTATAGATGAGGTGCTTCGGGAAATGGTTTAGTTGTGGGATTGGCAACATTAGGTTAATGTTTGGAGTCAATGATTTCAAAGGTCTTTTCCAAACAAAATGATTCTATGATTCTATGAAAAATAAAGCATATTTCACAGGGCTTAAGCTAATTGTAATCACTAAGTTAAAACCTTTCTGGCTTTTGGACAAGTCTGGACCGGTTGCTTCACTTTCAATTTGCATTTTGCACAGACAAGCTGAGCGATTCCTGCCTCAGCAAGTATTCAGTCAGGAATTGTGTACGGGGTTCAGTCTCTCACTTCCAGCTTACAGCATGCAAGATATATTCTGTGACAAGGATTATGCTCCATTTTGGAGGACAAAACATATATCACTCATCAGCACAGAAGTTGTGCAGCTAAGAAGCTTTGTAATTAAGAACCTTCACAATTGCATTCCATAATTTATTCATAGTATCAATTATGGAATTCCTAGTAGAGGGAGTCAAACTAATTATATTTTTTAAAATTTAAATTAGTTTCTTTTGTTCAATCAAGGAAAGACAGAACTCTTCAGGGTACTCATACTGCCAATGGCAAAGTGTAATAGCTTTGCAGTGGGATGGTCAGCTGGAACAGCTGCTGGAAGAAAACTCTGCAAAACAAAAACTCCAGTAAAACTGCATTGGCCAGTTTAGTCTTGAAGAGTGACTGCTTAGCCTGCTGATTACATAAATACTACTGGTTATATATAGGATTGTAATTCTGAAACTTTTAAAGACAGAAACCATGAGCAGTATATTCAAGAACTATGCTCTGCCTTTCAGGATGATGAATAACCTCTCAGCTCAGATGTATAAATGCAGATGATAGCTTGTGGGGTGTGTGTTAGGGACATGCTCATACTAGACCCAGATCACCTTATGGGGTGAACATGGTCCTCCTCACCACCAAATGAAGAGAAGAGAACAACCACTTCCTTAGGGCAGACTCCTCAGATGTGTGAACTGAGGGGATGGATTTGGTCCTACATCCCCAGAGCTCAGCTGAATTGTATAAGTTGGCCTAACATGATGTGGGTGCTGCTGTGCCCTCCACACTGATGATTCAGCAGAGCTCTGCCTTGCACCCTGGGCTGCATCGCTTCCTCCTCCCTGTCCTCATTCCTTTAGCCCAAGGACATCAGTGAAGCTTTTCAGGGGGGGGGAGTGGGTGGAGGGAAGTAGTATGGAGGAAAGGGGGAAGGCTTAAGCTTTCACCTAAAAACAAAGCTACTTTATTTGTATTAGATGGTGCAACAAGCAGCATTTCTGGCAAAGAATGCTATGGGCATTTTCTGATGTAATTTCAAATACCAAATGAAAAAAAAATCTGGGCATGTACTTCATCCACAACTGCTTATGCCCTGATAAAAGAATAGAGGGCCCCAGGACCCATCACGGCAGTTATTACAGGACATTCCTTCACATATCCCACACAGTGAGTTACAGCAAGCTGTATTATAAATCCAGCTGTATTTTTAGGTGCATTAGTGGTCGCTTGACTACAACTGAGTCTGGTCAGAGTTCAGATGTTTGGCGGACTTTTTTTTATTCCCCTCTTTCTTCCTAAGAACTATAAACTAATTTTCCAGATATTTCACTCAAAAAGCCTCAGGGCTGCAATTTCTATCTACTGATGAGGGGGGTATTTCTTTCATGAAAACTTCCAGAAAGATTAATATGCTACCAAGTACTTTAATGTGTTTCCTAATTATGAAGAGAGAAGGTTACCAGATCAAGCAAACCTAACACCTTATTTTTGATCCATTCATTGTGATGCACCAGTGACATTTGGTAGAAATTTCCCAGTGCCTGGATCAATGACTTGTGGATGGTCAGGAGAGGGGATATAGGTAGTGTATAAGCAGTGTGGAAACTTATTTCTGCACAGAAACAAGACCGGAGACTAGGTGGTTAAAAGCTCTTTTATGCATTAATGCGGTTAACAAGGCTTTATTGTCTTTGTCATATTTTCAGTTAAAAACTGCACAACTACAGCCCCATTGTGGAAAGTGCAGTTTCTCACATGAGTGATTTTTTTCTGTTCTGGGAGCAATGAAAAGTTTGCAAAATCACCCCAGTCATCAGACTCCTGTTGTAAGAGAAATCTGCTGGAAAATTTGCTGTAAACAGAATAAATCCCTAAACATGGTCAGCACCTATTTCCAACATCATGATGCAGGGATTCAATGACATATATAAAAGGATATTTAAAAAAAGGACTGTAAAGGACATAAATAAAGGATCTCCTGATTTATGAAATCTCTCTTTAGTACTTCAAAGTTCTAATTCATTCGATACATTTCATCATATTTGTGTCAAAGGAGGGAAAAACAACAACAGCTAAGTAAACCAAATACTTCCCATGATCCAGAGGATGACACATTTTCTAACAGAAGAGAAGATGGAAGAAGATTTTCTTTGCAAACCAGTCATGCTTCAGATACCACGGCTGCAATCCCTCTTTCTCCCAAGAGAAAATGCCGCAGGCAAGCAAGGATGTCACACATAGTCTGTCTTTACTCCCGCTCTGTGAGAAAGGGAGTGGGTAGATACTTAAATTTACATTTTATGCATGTCAGGCAATGAATTGAAGCTAATTGTATCAAACTCACTCCCAGAAGTATTTCAGCATATTTCTTGTCATTTGTACTCCACACTCACAAGTTCAGATACAAGGCTTTGCTTCTGGACTATATGATGGGTCACAAAAATGTGTTTTATACAAAACAGATGTACCATTTGAGATTTAAATTTAAATTTTAGTCTTTTAAATATCTCTTTGTAGCAAAATCTACACAGCTTGAGGCGCATTTGTATCTTCAACCAGTCATTAGATAAAAACCTGCTATCAGTCAGATCAAATATCTGATCTCCTCTCAGATGCAGCACATACAACTAAGATTTTTTTAAGACTTAGTATTCCCCTTTTTAGATAATTCCATAGAGAGTATAAACAACTTTTGACAGACTTAAATACATTGATACATTCTGGCAGACTTAAAACAAATGATACCTGTAATATCAGTGTCAAGCAAACAAGTTTCTTAAAAGTGTACTTAAATGGGGCCTAAACATCCAATTATGACATACTCTTATCAAATATTTTGGCTCATTGTTGAGAGAATTCAGAAAGATCCTGGCTCTAGAAGAGATTATACCAGTTATGGGGAGTGTAATGAGATACATCATTTCAGCCAAAAAATGAGCAGCAATATCAACCTTTTGACTTCAGGCACCAAGATCAGACCATAATCCTTAGCACGTAGCTTGTTGACAGCATTTGCGCGTGAGTGCATTGCAATCCTCAAATAACCCTTACCAAAAGGAGAAGTGCCTTGACAAAAACTGAAGTGGAAGAGAGATGAGACCATGACTATACAGTTACGCTGTTCTGATTTATGTGGAAAGAAACTCCTCACCATCTAGAGAGAAAAGTCTAGTATAAAACGTGGTTGGGCATGAATACAGGAGCTATTGAGAATCTCATGAATGTTCTTACTAAACATTCATACTCAGAATGTTCTTACTAAAGGTGTCTTGTAGTCTAAGATTTAACCTAAATGAGTGCATAAGCCAAATGCTATGTATATGAGTAACTTCTCAGTGGAGCTGCTCCTACACTTGGATCAACATACAGCGAAATGCATGAGTAGAAGGCAAGGATAAACTAAATTTTACACTAGTTGCATTTAAGTTATTTCCTAGTGCTGTTAAAAGAAACTTATTTACATTAAAGTATGGGATTTTTGCTCGTGCACCAACTGGGTAGCGTAGCAGGTTTATTTGAATTATACTGAGACATTGCCTGGCAATTAAAGAAATTCTAGAAGTCAATATATTCTGCAATATTTTTAGAGAGGGAAGGAACATTGTTTCTCTTATTATATAGGCAACATGATAATATCTGGAGAAACAATCACTGTAAACCAAGATGGATGTCTGGTTTTAAAACACAAATGCTATAATCAGAATGTTCTTCTGCTTGAACTTGTTTTCTAGGTCATTTTGTGATGAAGTTTAAATTTTAATTCCATTCCAGGTATTAATATTAAATGACTGTTTACATTTCTTATATCAACCAAACCATGAGAGGAAAGAATGCTTTCATATTACTGTACAAAGTGCTCCCTCACACCTGGAAGGGATTTTATTACTTTTTAATTTAATCAGTTTCAAATTTATAGTATATAGTATTGAAAGGAGTCAAATGTTATCTGTCCTCTGTGGAAGCAAATTTAAGACCATTTGTACAGTGTAGGACAAGTCTGTTAATATTTGTAACTACTTGCATTTAGTTGTTGTGAAACACTCCTTTTTGTCTTTCATTTTCTATGGGAAACTTTTTTTATGGACTCTGTACTCAACCACAGAGAAAACTCATTCTGAACTGAAATACTTTGCTTTCCTAAGAATAATGAAGATTCACTTTCTTACCTCCCTCCCCCTTAACACTAGACACTGTTTAGTTTCTGCGTACAATTAGATTTGAAATATTTTTATTTTTAAGACTTTGTGATATCTTTTAACCTTCATTCAATAACCCTTGATTTCATGTTCAGTTTAAGGTGTTCTCAGAGGAGTTTTCCACTTTGGATTTTACTTCAAAAAACTTGAGGCATAATGAGTAATGTTTTTCAAAGGGATCTCAGCATTGTTTCTACCCCTAAAAAGAGAGCTAAGAGAAGGCTTATACATACATATGAGTAACAAGTCCCTGCAGGGCTGAAAGCAGACTATCTTTACCTGTGTTGTCAATGGAGTTAAAAATATTAATTGGGAGACAGATCACATTATGGCAGGCACAGTGCAAATACAGAGCAAAAATGCAGTTTTTGCAACTGCTTTACAGATTGAAAAATAGGTTTATAGGTAGTTTCAGCTATTACTGTATAAGTCCCTAAGGTATCAATGCATTGTACTGTGACAAAAGCTCAACTACATTGGGTGCTGGCTAATTACTGCAAAACTTCTCATTCAGAGTAACTGTAATGCAATTTATTTTCTTTATCAGCAACCAATAAGTGCTGAATTGTCATTTGCCTCAAGGTTCTACCACAAAACTGAAGTGATCCTTAAGTTTGAACTTGTCTGGCCTGGCATGTATTTCTCTGAAGTATTTTACTTTGTGCAAATTTAGTCTTTGGGGTAATCTGAAACTAAAGCTGAGTGATAGCACAATTTATTCCACTGTTTTAATCGAGGTCTTATCAGATACATCAAATCTCTTCTAAAAGTAGAATTATTCATTTTTTTACCTTGGCTTCCAAAAAAGGGCTTCCATTTCTAAATGCCAATGCTTGTGGTCTTATAAGAAAGCACTTAGTTTGGTTTACAATTGGTCTGGGACATCTTGTATTGTTCTGTGAAATTTCTGTCACAAGTTATTTCACTTAAGACGGCAACTAGCAACAGTAGGCTCAGAAGAAATGGATTAATGACACCTTCATAGCCACTGAACTGGCCTGAAAAAATCCCCATTTTCTAATATAGTGTGATAGCTTTTATTATGCACACCAGTGTAATATGTGAAAGAACCTCTTGAATATACTCAATTAGAGACAAAAATTCTTGCTTAAACTTAAGGGTTCACACAGTACTTCATTTTTACTGAGACAAAGATTAATGGAACAGATAGTGTAAATCAGTTTTGTAGTCCACTTTTTTTTTTTTTTTTTTTTATTACAATGCTATGAAATCCACCTTCAAACATTTGTCTTCTTTCTTCTTGACATCCTGTTATTCAAAACATTGGCTTTGCATCTGTGTTGAGACAGAAAGGAATCTGAGGGTGCGGGTTGACAGCAGGCTCAATAGGAGTCAGCAGTGTGTCCTGGCAACCAAGAGGGCAAATCCCCATGTCATATTTTATGCAGCACTGGTGCATTCTCATCTTGAGTACTGTATTCAGTTCTGGGCCCCACCATTTAGGAAGGATGTGAATGTCCTTGAATGATCCCAGAGGAGGACAACAAAGCTGGTGAAGGGACTGGAAGGAGTGTCCTCTGACGAGCAATTGATGACACTGCCTTTGTCAAGTTTGGAGAAAGGGAGGCTGAGGGGAGACCTCATTTCTTGCTACAGCTTCCTGAGGAGGCCATATGGAGAGGGAGGTGCTGATCTTTTCTCCTTGGCATCCAATGACAGGACATGTGGGAATGGCTCAAAGCTGCAACAGGGGAGGTGCGGGCTGGACATTAGGAAGCATCTCTTTACTGAGTGGGTGCTCCAACACGTAGATAAGCTTCCTGGAGAGGTGGTCGATGCCCCAAGCCTGTCAGTGTTGAAGAAACATTTGAATAACAACCTTAATAACATGCTTTAACTTTTGGTCAGCCCCAAATTGGTCAGGCAGTTGGACTAAATGATCATTGTAGGCCCCTTCCAACTGAAATATTCTATTCTATTCTATTCTATTCTATTCCTATTCTATTCTATTCTATTCTATTCTATTCTATTCTATTCTAACATCTCAGTCCCTTTATGGTATTCAGAACCAACAGGACAAGGTCTTTAGAGTCATATCATGGAAATACTGTTTTTCACATCTCACCTTTTAGGATTTTACCTTAAGATCCTTATCTAGCCTGTTTTGATTAGGAAGTTGTTGGGCTAGAGAATAAATACAGGCTTTGATGTAGGGGCCCTCTAGCTTTTGGGTTTCATTTTTTTTCTTTGTTTGGGCTTGAACACTATCCTGTCATGGAGCACAGAAGTAGATCGCAATGTTTTATTTGAGAGATGCTGATTGCTATATCAGGCCCTACATAAATAGGCATTTGGGTTAGTTTTGATACATTGCTTTGCTTTCATTGGCCTTAAATTTACTTACCCAAATTCAGTCCAGGCTCTGGAATATTCTGAGTGACTATAGGGCAGCTTTCCAACAATGTTATTCTGAAGCAAAGAAAGGCAAGATTTGTTGGGAAAGGTAAAATCCTTTATTGGAAAAGTATGGAAATGGCTTATTGTAAGTAAAGATACAAACAAAACTGTAGGCCTTTGGAAAATGTCCCCTGTCACATTTTCAGAGTCAGACATCCCAACGTTAAGCCAAAGAGGAGCCAAACTTTGTTTCCAGCCATATAAATATCTCATCACTGGAGGTGAACAAGTGACAGACATTGTCTTTGTGGAAGCAACCAGTTATGTAAATGTGGACATAGATACACACGTATTTATCTGACCTTGTTCCTACAGTGTCTGAATACTGAATTTGCTTTAAAAAATTTGTCTTTGTAGCACCCTTATGAGATGAAATACGCAGCTCTGCCTACTTTACAATGGGGACACCAGCACCTGGGGCCCTATGGCCTCATTGCAAGCCTTTAAAGGCTTTGAGGTAATTGAAAAAAGCCAGCACTGAGACTAAGAAGGAATTCAGATCACATGAATCTACACCTTGCCTACCTGAGAGATTTTACAGGTTTTGAAACACAGGGACATTACAGCAGCAGAGTATTTGTGCAGATGCAGCTGTATCAGCAAAATGTATGTCCTGTATGCAAATGATCTCTCTAAAGATAAACAAGACATGGCAATAAAAGCTGTCAGAAGCCCCTAGCCCATATGTGATTTTGCTAGACCATTTTCTTCACCTCATAACTGAGTGCAGAGTTCTGTCACCATCTCATTGTCCCCAGAAGAGCTGTCCAAGTGTTATGAACAGGCTGCTCCAGAGACAGTTGTGAAGTAGGAGGATGCCCTGCCCCAGCTGCTCAGACAGCAGTCACTGTGCTGTTGGGCCAGGAGAAGGTACTTTGGTAGCAAGTAGCTGGTTTTTTCAAGCCTTACCCTGAGAAGAGTCATCATGTTTTGGCTTAGATCAAATGTGAAGTTTCCAAGGACTCAGAGCAGGTGTCCAGCTCCTGGCACGCATGTTGGTTGAAACTTTTCACCATGCTGGATATGTTTCAGGCTCCAGCCTTATCTAACTAGCTAAGTGTTTCTTTCCAAAATGAGTACTACACTGCCAGACCTGTTGGAAGACTTCTAATAACACTTTAAGTTTTTTACTAAAATATTACATTTGTCTTACTTTATTGGTTTTTTTTGTCAAATGTTAATGAGGGACATATTTCTGTGTATTAAACTTGTCGTAGCGCAGCTACAAGGGATGGGCAATAATTATGTATGTGATGTGCAAGTATTTATCAAAAATCAAAGCTACACATTAGACATACAAATGATAACATCAAAGTAGAACTTGCTGTAAGTTATTTGGAGTGTATTACTTTGTGCTTAGAAAATGTCTGTGCCATAAACCTCTTGGCAGCTACAACCTGGTGTCTGTCAGAGAGTGAGATGCTTCATTGCAGTCCCCACTCAGCTGTGTCTTAAAACAAAGCCACTACTTCTGAATGTGAAAGCAGGTGATCAGGTCTGCATCAGTTCTCTAGACTGCATTTCTTCTGTTCTCCATGGGATAAGTCAAACCTTCAGGGCTTGCAGACCCTTAGTTAAAGAAATTAAAATAGCTCATGAAAGACAGGATTGTATAAACAGAGTCTGAAGGCGCTCTGAAATTAAGCCACACCAAATGCTGTGGCCAGCTCTTCTCTTCCCTTCATTTGCCTCTCTCCCCCTTGACACCGCTGTAAGGAACACCTTTGCCAGACAGCTCCTGACCTCCCCCGTGCCCCTTTCTGACCCCCAGCCACTCAGCTGGTTTTAATTGCAGAAGGCCAATGTGAGGTCCTTCAGCATGTGCTTTAGTGGCATTTCTCCATTTCTTCTTATGGCTATATTTAAGGGCCTTCTCAGAGCCTGTCAGAGACAGGGCTCTGTAGCCATCATCTTTCAGACGGGCATGCAAGATACAAAACTGGTTCCTGGGGAAACGTTATTTTACTTCTCAAAGATAACTTTTGCTTGCTTTTGATAACTCTAACAGAAAACTGAACATTTTATATTAGATAACAGAACAGATAGTTTTGTGACATCTGAATTTTTTTGACAGCTACTAGAGGTCTAAAAGTATTAGAAAATTGTTTGCAAAATGGCTTTTATCAAAGTAGGATAAGCAAGTCTACTTAATTGCAAAGAATGGAAAAACAAAGAAAAGATAAAGTTCATGCCACCCATCTCCATAAGCAATTCTTTTTAAGTTGATCCTAACAGGGGACCTAGGGTTATAGGGTGTGAAGATAGTACCTGATGGTTGGTGCAGATTTCCCTTTGTTGGAGGGACAACTAGAGTGATGGATTCAATGAAATTAAAAATGTGATTACATGCTCTGTTGTGTGTTAGGGCTGCAGGATTTCTCTGTTAGGCTGCCTAGTAATATTTGTAAATTTATCTTTCATATGGTGACTATAGATTTCTGGTCTTTTTATTTTCTATTTCTTTGCAGCATTCCCTTAATCAATTCCTAATGAAACAAAATTATACTTCATATTATAACCAAAGGGATTTAAGATTCTGTGGGAAAAACTGTCAAGGATCTGAGTAACAAACTCTCATTACTTACAATGGAAATGGAGCACTCCAATCATACAGAAATCTGATCCTTTAAATGTATTTTTTGCTGAATGACTTTATGACATTATCTAGGCTGACAGAGGCATGACATACCAGCTTTGTTTTTGAGCTCCTAGTTCTATTAGGTCTATTTAACCAGCATCTATGATGGTTATGGCTGAGAAGAAAAAGGACAGTGTCTGAGCAGAGCAACAGGTGCAGAACACCTGGAACAGTAGCACTAGGACCAGTGAACTACCCTTTTCATCCCAGTGAGCCCAAGGCATAGTTTAACGATACATCTGAACCACTCTATGTGAAAACTGCTCACAAACTGGCCTTGCCCTCCTCCTCCACCATTTCTTTTCAGCCACCTCTGGTGTCTGCTTGAACATAGAGTAAGGCAGATCAGGGAAATGGCACAGAAGAATACTTGCCTTCCAACCTGCCTCTGCCCTGTAAAAGAGAGAAGGAAGAGAGAAAAGACTTTTCGATGAACTGAGAGGATGAGGAGAAACAGCTTTGAAATCTGTGGCCTGCAAATGTAAGAAACTGGCAAGTTATTCCTCTCCTTAGGTAAGGCTCAGTATATGGTTTAAAATCTTATAGTCATAAATACTAGTTACCTTGTTAAAGACTCCTGAGCAAATTCTGATGGTACTAAGATACCTATGCTGCACTGGAAGAGGTCCTAGAAGCATGTTAGGCCTGGTAGCATTTTTCTGCTCCCAGGCCCAAGAGCCTGCACCCAGTGAGCAGCCTTGGATGGAGGGAAAGTGGGATGCAGCTGCCAGCAGGACCATGCTGACATGGGACTGGGGACTTTGCTTCCTTCTGGGCTGGCATGGAGGTCATTATGCTGCAAGAGCATTTTGGGGGTGGCACATTGTACACTGCAGTTCCCTAAGAAGCATACACATGTGATCTCCTCCCCAGCCACAGGTGCCCATTTCTGTCCTGAGGAAATATTCATGCTCATTCCCATATTCATCCATCCACTGAGGAGATGCATGAGCTGGGGGAAAAGATGGGGCAGGACTGGACTCAACTGGACTGGATTGGATAGCTCTTTTTGGCACCCTTAGGTGGGCTTAATGCCATGAGAAATTTCTGATGTGTTCAGGTGAGCATTCATGGTGTAATGATGCCAGCAATGCTTTCTAGACTGGCCTGGTCTGTTCATTGACAGTCACCTTCCAACGTGGTGTCCTATATTGCTGTCATTTAGGAGGCTGATTGACCCTATTTGCTTAAGACCCAAGGCCAGTGGGCTGACAGAGTCCCTGGACCAGGACCTATGAGAGTAGGGAGTGCACATCTTCTGTATATCTCATTTCAGAGTCTTACATGGGCAGAAAACAATGTGAGGGGTACACTATTTCCCCCCTGTCTTAACCTTGGGCTATCTGATAGGAAGGTTTTGCTGTTAAGCTTAGTTATAATCAGAACCAATGGCCCACCAAACAGTAGAGTAAGATTTACTTGTCTCTATAATGAATTTCCTCTTTCATCTAGTGACTCCACCACAGCAGCTTCAGGAAATCAAATGCTGAATAAGAAGCAGCTGGCACAAGCTGAATCTGGCAGGAATGCAGTGATTCTGGTCAAGACTGAAAAAGAGAAATGCTTCAAAAACTATGTGGTACACAAACATTATCTTCCCTTGCCTCTATTTCTGCTCATGTCAGCACACAGGTCCTAAATGATGCTAATCCCATCATCAAGTTTAGAAAATCCTTAGGGCATCAGCAAAATATGCCTATGACTTTCCTTGCAAACAAAGACTGTATCTCATTGTTCTTGATGCTAGAAAAGTGGGGGCATTGGTGAAGTCTCATTCTAGAAGAAAAATGCAGCCTACCTTTGCTGGCAGCTGCAGATGTCCCTGCTATTCAGCTAACTCTTTGTCTTCCAAACACCGCTGGTCAGATTTCAAAATTTAATCTTCACATTCCACCATCACCTCAAAATCCACCTATCTCATTTTCCAGGCTAATTATACAAGACCTAAAAAAGGCATTTTTCTTATCACAAAGAGCGTAGTTCTCACAAGCAGAGACTGGGGAGTAAAGTTTTAGTAGTTAAAGCGTAATTAATCTACCCTTAAAGCACTCCTTATCGTTTCCTTTTGGACAAAGATTTTCCCCTTTAATATAACAAGCATGTTCTCATTATAATAACTCCACTTTTGCTGAAGGCACAAAGAGAAGAAATTTCCTGAAGCACAAACAAAAAAATAAGTTTAAGCATGATTTCCTTAAAG
This sequence comes from Megaceryle torquata, assembly GCA_024611175.1. Classification (NCBI taxonomy): domain Eukaryota; kingdom Metazoa; phylum Chordata; class Aves; order Coraciiformes; family Cerylidae; genus Megaceryle; species Megaceryle torquata. Next base: position 35,387 of record JANIJG010009071.1, on the reverse strand, counting down.
GAAAGACAAAGAATGGTGAACTAGGTCTTACTTATTCTCATAAATCTGAAGAAAGCCATATAAGATAAATGCCATAAAAATCCAGGTATAATGATTCCTATGACCAAAAAATATGAAGGTGTCATATTTTGATTTGGACAGTACTTTACAGGAACATTTCTGTTTCAGGAAACAGGAGACCCATTTTACACTAAGTCAATGTAAAACGATGGGCTGCAGTGGTAGATAAGCAGAATAACAGCACACCTTAGCTTCTTTACAAAAAGTAGAGTCTGCATTTTACTTCTTTTCAAAAAGAAGCAGCATTACTAGTTTATCTGTCTTTTCTGGCCTCTGCTGTATGAATTAACCAATTTCTGTGCAAACAGGCTGACCTATTTTCCGGAAATGCAAAGCATAATGAAAGGAACTGGTCCCAGGTGTTAGCATTAAACACTGCCTAGCCCATGCTAACAGTTTTAAACAAAAACAACCATTGTCAGGGTTGGTTTTTTTTTTGCTGCTTTTCTGTTGTTCATTACTACTGAAGCAGCAGCTCTCCTAATGAAGAAATCAAACTGGAATCTGACACTTCAGAGTCAGAGTAGCTGCAGAGAATAAAACTCTAATGAAAACAATATCCTTCGAACGGAGTTTCACATGTGTTAGCGGTTACCATCGCCGCCTTTCTCAGTGCTGCCTATCTACATAATCATGGTCTGCAAAGTGAGTTCAAAGGGCTTTTCTACATAGGAATCCATGCTGTTTCAGTTATAGCACAGCACAGCCTCTCATGGATGCCCAGCTAAAGAGAAGACCTCAGCTTGCTTCTGTCTTACAGAAAAACAAAACTCAGCTAGTGGATGCAGAAAGATGGACCAACACTCTTCTGATGGCTTAGCTGCTTAATTATTTTGTCAAATCAGCATTAAATGCTCCAGTTAATTCAAAAAGTCTTTGAGCCCCAGATTGCTTGTCCTGATGTTATTTTCTTTTTCAAGTGTTGCTATTGCTTGGCTGTCACAGACAGGATCATGGACTGAGCAGGCTGTAGGTTTGATACAATATAACTGTCCTTATATTCATATGGTGATACAACTCTGTATTTAGACCAGGGGTGAACATTTGGCTCTAATCCCACAAATTATACTTTACCATTAACTTCAGGTGGTCCAGGATTTCACCTCAGACCTTTAAAATCAAACCAGTGCTGACTGGGAATAAGTTTCAATTAAATATATATATATAATCTAGACAAGAATGTTAAATAAAGGAGATCAGCCCAATCCTTTAAAAATCATGACAACAAATCAATTCTGACCCAAACTATCCCACATGAAAAAACGCCCCTCAGATGTTACACTGCAAAGTTAAATGAAGCAGACATTGTAACTATCATACTGTTTCTTCTAACACTAAAATCCACTAAAATCCTTTGTGCCATTACTAAAAAGCTGATGGCTTGTGCTCCCTCAGCTGGTTAATTCATGAACATTTCCCAGAGCTACACTTACTGATGGCTGAATTTTCTGCAGCTTGCTAATATCTTTACTTGTGCAAAGATGTTTGTCTCTACACAAAAACCTTAAAATAGTGATAGCTGTATGATGCAGAGAAGTAAAAAGACTGACTCTTAGGACTCTGCATATTATCTTGAGTTCTCTGACAGTAGTTTCAAAAGATAACAAATGAAAACAAACATTGTGTCTTCCTATTCATCTCCACACATTTAATTATACTTTACCCTGACAAATAGATGACATGAACCTATACTTCTGTGCTCTCATATAGCACTTTGTATGAGATTGTAATTAATTCAGGAAAAGAGTACTTTCTAGTATGGAATTCCTCAAAGCATTTATTTACTGTTATTTTCATTGGATTTTTATTATTTAAGCATTGTGCTCCCAGTGGAAAGCATGCAGGACTGACCACATGCTCTCAAATAAGCAGCCTGTGGAATCCATTCACTCTAACAACCCTGTGTAGGCTTAAATAGACAAGCAGTGAGCTTCTCATCCACCCAGCTGTGGTTTGTTTGAGGTTTTACATGGAATAGCAGGAAATTCAGTTTTGTCTCTGCATTTTTTTTTTTTTTTTTAAAACAAGGAAAATTATTTGCCATTATGTTTTATTCAATTATTTCCTATACTTGTTACTCTCTCTTCTTTGCCTTTGTTTTCTGGCAAATCTAATTTAAATATGGTAGGCTTACTTTCTCTTATTAAGTTACTGTAAAAATAAAATGCAGCCTCAGTATGCTTAATGAAAATGTGTAATGAAGTGTCAGTAAAGGAAATTTAATAATTCCTTTTAATCTACACCTTGTGGATAGATTAAAGTGTTGTAAGTTTTCAGTGTAAGAGGAGGTTTCCTTTAGATGCCAAGAAGAAAAAGAAGAAAGAATAGGGCTTCTAGGAAGTAAATTTCTTCAGTGAACAATTCTTCCATTATTTATGTTTCTTTAGAAATAACCAGATATATTACAGGTGTCTTTCATGAAGAGTTATGTTGGATTGTTTGGTCCTTCTTTTTAGTAGGGACCTGATATTTGCCTGTACTAGAAAAGTAAGTTGAAATGAAGTTGTAAGAATCTAGCTGTTCTATTTACCCACACAAAAATGTCAATGAAAACTGCTTCTACAAGAGCAGCTTGCTCATATAACACCAACCACAAAAAAAGTTTTTGTTTTGTTGTTTGTTTGTTTGTGGTGTTTTGTTGATTGGGGGGGGGGGGTGGTTTTGTTTGTTTGTTTGTTTTTCTCCATATCTAACATACAGGTAATATTCTACAGAAATGACACAACATTTTACATGTAAGCAATTTGGTACATGACCTAGAAATCAAGTTAAGAAAACATTTCAGGTGGAGTTAAATTCAGAGGAGCATAGCCATCTGCCAGAGACCACTATGGAGACAGATTCTGATTTTACTTAATTCCAAAGTCATCTTTAAATTAACAAATAAAGAATTGCAAAGTCTTCAGAAAGGACTCAGATTCTTTTCAGTTTCCTGCAATGCCTTGAATCAAGGATAAGGCAAATCTGGTGCAGGGGAATAATACAATGTCAAAGTGAATTGAGTGCAAGTTGACAAAGGAGACAAAGTAGCAGACCTGGCAAATGAAGAATGTGTTTTCTCCCTGTGTCTGTTGAGGCAGTGGTGATACCAGACCATGGTCAGATATGTTTCAGCTTTTGCCTGAAGCTCCGTAAGGAGCTTTAGCAGGAGACATTACCTTCCAGTCAGCACTGCAATGTGAGCAAAGGCAATGGTCGGGGATCAAGATGTTCTGGTTCATGAAGTGAAAGCCACAAAAAAGAAGTAAAGTCTTTCATACAGTCACATCATAAAGTTTCTCTAATCAGAGAAAGAAGATCAGCAGAAATCTCAAAGAATACATCTTCCCTATGGAATGAATGATGGAGTGAATAAAAACCTTTCAACTGGTAGAAAAAACTGTTTAGAGGAAATTATTTCCAAATATAATGTTTAGGAGCATCTTCTATTAAGCTTCCAGATGAGCTCCAGGACTTGGTTACAGGGAAATTTGCTAATTTCCAAATATGGTTGGGAGCTTAGCTTTCAAAATCCAAGTTTCAGGATAGAAGCTTATCTAACAGCAGGAGCTGCTGTCTGTTCTACCAAAATGGGAACCCAATGAAAAGCTGATAATATTGTAAAAGCTCCAACAACAATTTCAGGGACTTACTGTAATAACGCATCCCATGGAGGAGCTAAAATGAACAAAAATCTATTCCAGACAGGTCTCTGAATCTTGAAGTATACATCCTGTATATAATGAAACAGTAAAGCAAAGCTCTATCTAAAATTTACCTATAATAGTTTGGGGAAGTTGGTTAATAATTTATCGCATATCCTTTAAAAGTAATGGTAGCATCCACTGATAGATTGCTTCTCTAAAGTGATTTTCTGAAGGACCTGGGGAGGAATGTGTATAAATAAGAAAGATGTATGTGACTACTCCTCCTGTGAGTTATAGAGAGAGTTGACATTCACTCTTTTGTCAGGTGATCTTCTGCTAGTAACAAAACCAAAATATGCCAATAGAAACCTTAAGAAGCAGACTCTGATGCAGAGAATTACATTTCATTTCAAATGCTACATATTCACCTAAGAGAAAGAATGTAGGATGTGCAACAGAAAATTGTTTCTGCCCCTTTTCACCATAGAAAGATCCTAAATCTTCTTTTTCATCATTCTGCTCACTGGTCTCTGTCACTGAGTGTAAGACAATGAAGATTTATTTCTTGAGCTCCTAAGTAATTATAAAGATAGTTTCCATGCACTGAGGGCAGTGTTATCCAAAGCGATTTCTCCAGTAACATAGAAATAATTTTTCTGATAGCTTAGATATTACTGGGAAAACTGGGTAAATGTACTGGACTATAAATAAAAATACAAATCAGGCATATATAGGAAATGTTCACCCAATTCAAGAAACGCATTTTAAAGTACATTTACTTAAAGTGTGCACCAGGGTTCCATAAAGACTTTGCAGGACATGAATGTTTGGATTGGTAGTCTTATTTTTAGAAAACTCATTTTTGCTAGGTTTAAAATACTTTAAAAGATACAACTGTCTCTCTGCTTGGTGGTGAATATATAACTCCAGTCTGATCTGTCATCTCATCCAGAATTTACATAGTTTCTGGAAAATGCAGCCAGTGCTAAAGGGCATCACAGGTCACAGCATTTGTAAACTGACCTTTGAAGACAGCAATGTATTTGCAGTGAGAATTTCCTGTCTCATTTGAAGGAAATTTGCATGGTGTCCAAGCAAGCATTAAAGTTGAAATAAGTTCTGTTTTCTTATTTCTATAGCTAGCCAATACATATCACTCATTCCTAGTGGAAATAGAATATGACAGTTTTTATCTGGTGAAACTAAGAACAGTATCTAGAGGACAAAGAGTGGGAAGTCTATCTGGCTTTGGCTTAACCTTTGGCCATAAGAGGACTGTTTCATTCTGAAGTGCTATCTGTACCTCCCTGGTTACAAGTAGGCAGGAAACATACTTAAGTTTGGAGAGAACAGTTCTGGGATTATGAGTGAGAAAAATTTGTTAGCCCTGGGGACAACCATCATCAACAAGTGAGTATTTAAGTGAAGGAATGGATGGCATAAAGCTAGAAATGACCCACCAGCCCTTAATTTCCTGTAGCTAGACATGCCTTTCTGGAAATTTTAAGCTTGCCTTTGCTTTCCTCTTGATTCTAGGGAAAGGGATTGTATAAGGAAGGGAGGAAGATTCCTGAAAAAAATGTGAAACCTATAAAGAGACAGCTGAAATCAGTTTTCTGCACTAGCCTTTGATTAGCTGTTCCCCAGCCCTAAAGCCCTGAAGCTAAAAGAACAAAAAACCCCAGCCATAAACAATGAACGCTTTGAATTAGCTTCTTTTCATATGTCATGCAAGAAGAGAGGAGTGATGTGCCTGCAGTGAATAGCCACACAGAAGGTCAGCTGGAATCTGTAACAAAATCCAAGGGTGAAAACTAATAGCTAAAAGCATCTTTGAGACTCTTAAGAAAAGACATATTAAAATCAAGATGTCTGTTAATTAAGCAAGTAAAACATTTGTTAATGGAAGAGAATAGCCACAATGTAAACCTACCTGAACATATGGTGGTGCTGGGGTCTCCAAGCTCTGTCCTCGTGCAGTCTAACACTTCTGACCCATTCCCTTCAGCATTCAGCCTCCCTTAGGACAATGTTTCACTACTCAGGGATGCGAGGAGACAACAGATCTAGATGAAAAGTAGATATGTCTAATACAGGAAATTCAATCCATCCAATAGAAGATTTTGTTCCTCAAAACACCATTAAAACCTTAAGACAGCAGGTGACTATCTGCTTCAACTAGGAATCAAAAAAAAACCCCAAAAGATCCTACTAGTTAATAACAGCCTATCCATTCTGAAGAAACCACTCTGAAATTGTAGTCTTGTTCTGAAAACCATTCAAACAGGCCTGTAAAAGGTCCAGGCTTCAAATTCACAAGCAGACTTTTCACACAGTGTGTTTATTTAAACAAGAAAAGATGAAGGCAGATGCTTTCAAGTGGGTTAGTGGATAATTTTATTTTTTTTTTTTTAAGGATCTATTTACACCAAGGTGGTAGAAGAAGAGCTTAAAGACATAAACCAGACAAATCTTAGAAATAATTTTTTTTTTTTCTGCTAGAGATAACTTGTTCCAAGTCTTGCTTGTGGAAACCAGGTATTATGAAGATGAATCTGAGTCAAGTGATTTTTTTTTACTGTTTTAAATCATTATCTAACTAGCCACCATTATTTTTCCATTAAGTTTGCTGTTTCTGAATTACTTTCAGTTAATTATTTTTAGTACAGGTATTACAATTTGGTCCCCCAGTGAAGTTTCTTAACATGAGCAATTAGCACTATAAGCAGTAACTTCTTTAGAGCCCCTTTTTACATAAATTTCTCTAAAATCTAAGGGAAAAAAGTATGAACTGAAAAGGTTTGAGAGTTATCCAGGAGATGTCAGCAGTACCAGCTTCTGGGAAGCCATAGGGCAAGAGTTTAAAAAAGAGAAATAATCTAACCAAGGAAGTAGCATTTACCTGTACAAAGCCCTTCACCCATCATCTTAATTTACTATGCATCCTGCTGCAGTACCATAACTAAAGATAATCCCAACATAAAACTAAAAGATCTCGGATACATGAAAAAGAAACCCCGCTCCTAGTTCTTCATTACTAACCCTACTTACAAGGTTTGCTCACTTTTCCTTTTGCCATCTAGGAAAATAACATCATGATGTTTCTTGAAATTAAAGTATATAAATTTTACTAAATTTTATCACTAAATGTTATCACTAATTTATCACTAAATTTGTCACTAAATTTTATAGAGTCAAGATACATTTGCAGTTTTTTTTTCATTTGGCATTCTATGCAAGCCCAAGAAGAAGGGTATCCATATCTCATTTTGTCAACTCTTTTTTAGAAAACAGAAAGAAAAAAATAAAGAAACTGCTTTAGTCACCTGTAAATTTCTGTCTACTCCTCAGCCGTTATGATCACCATGCTCCAGGAATGAAGTCTTTCAGAGGCTGCAGACTTCCATAGTTCAGCACAGACTTTCTTCCTTTTTATATATTTTTTAAAATTTATTTTTTACATATAATTGCTTTAGTAAGAAAGATAATTTATGTTGCAATGAGATTGCTTATTCATCCAAAGTTGTGCCAAATCATTAGATCATTATAAGTAGATATGTACTTTCATAGATGCAAAAGCATATATGCAACTGCCATTTTCCCTGTGCATGCACATGGTTCAGAAAGCTCCCAGTCTCCAGAGGTTTCTTTGTGTCTTAAGAGACTATTGCTAAAGGGTAGTTGGCGAGTATAGACAATTTACTTTCAGATATGAAGGAGGAAATACATATTCTGTGTTCGCAAGATTATAAATGGAAAGCATGGAAAACCTGGATGTGCAAGGAAACTTGTTTATTCACTGCTAACGGATGCCTTTGTCAGCTCTGACAAAAGCTCTTGTCTTTATCAAGAAGGACATTTTTATAGAAAAATACTGCTATGGGACAATACAATAGATGTTTTCTGTCATCCCCAAAAGCTAGGTATTTACCTATTTTTCCTTACATTTGCCACTGTTTTCAGCTATAACACCAGTGTTACAAAATTAATACGGCCATGGAAAATGTGCACAAGAGACATAGCAGCTACTGTATTTTCCCAGTATATTCTGTATTGTAAGTGCTGGACCCTTTCTATTATAAGACTGTTTTCAGTTGCCCAATTTCATCTGCATTAAGTTGAAATTTTCAATGTCAGGGTTCTGACCCAAGGCAGTTTAGGGGAGAATCTTTTCAACTTGTTCAATCATTTGCAAGAGTCATCTTAAAGCATCCTGATGGTTTTCCCATTATACACATCCTTTGTTTCTGGACTTTTAAACAAGTACCTTTGCAGGATGGTTACTCTGTCCATGATGTGCCAGGAGAGAGGTTGGGAAAAAATGCGATGGTGGATGGTGAAGGGAAAAAGAGAATACACATGTGATTGGGATGGGGATGGTGGAAGTGGTCCTTCTCCCTGCTAAGGCTGGATATGGATGTGTGTTGTGATGGAGAACACTAAAATGGAGGACAAACTGCAGCTTGGGAAGGAGGTAGCAAGTGGAAAGGTAAAAAGATCAGACAAGGAACAATGCTCCAGGGGAAGGTGGACATGGCAGAACAGAGCATGTGAGAGCAGCTGAGGAGCCCAGAGCGTGAAACTGGGAGCACTAGGGGGGAAATTTCAGATATCAGGCCTGGAAGAATTGGCTGTGTAAGCAAAAATATACTGGAAGCTGGAAAACATGGGGAGGAAGATACAAAGCCAGGGAAGAAACAGGCCTGGCTCAGAAACAGATGTGAGGAGAAAGACAGAGCAGAGGTCAGACTTGGAGCTGAAAAAAAGTGTCACAACAACCCATGTGTCACTGAAGAAAAAAAAATAATCTGCCTTTTAAAAGGATATTTTTGTCAAGAGAAGGGCTCAAAAGCTAGAAAGTTTTATATTAGGGCTGACTGTGTAACTCTAGCTGAGTCTTCTTTAGGATATCTTTATCACAACTCTTGCTCAGATTAGCAACCATGCTTTCATGTTACCTCATCATTATAAGGAAATCAAAAAGAGGCTGAACAACCCGTAATCTACTTTGCTATAAGAGCAACCAGACAAAATAAGATGTCTGAATTTCTTTCAGCTGTTAGTCTCTGGTACAATGGTACTTGTTCCAAAACTCATCCAACAGTAGCTGTATCAGAAGATAAATATTAACTGTCAGAAGACCTCAACAAGGGATATGAAACATGATTACCTGTGTGCAACAAAGAAAACACAAAGAGGAGGTACTGGTGAAAACATTTTTTCAAAGTGTAAAAGTAACAGAGGAACATGCATTAGAGAGTTCATTGCACAGAAAATGCTATAGTATACTCTAGGCAAGTGTAAGTCATCAATAACATCATCCTTTCCTGAAAATCATATACTAGGAAACAACCTGTATCAAAAAACAAATAAGCAAGCAGCACAATGGAAGTCAGGCAGAAGCATATTGCAAGGACATCTATTTGAGGCCAATATGAAACTGTGATTTATGCTGGAGGTTGGAGGGAAAAAAAAAAAAAAAAAGGTATTGCAGAGCAAGGGAAGTTTAACAGGCTATAGAAGAATACAGAGAAAATATTTTAAAACATTATGAACATTTAAGATTTGCATCAATAGCCTGTCTACTGAGACCATCAGGTTTCATGGGCTCTATGCATTCAGAAGAAAAATTCCAGTTAGGAAATCCCAATATAAAACAACAAGGCCAGAATTTATAGGAAGTATGGCCAGTACTAACAGTGAAGATTCGGGAGAATAAAGTGTAGGCTAAAGTTTCTTCAAATATTCCTAGTCAAATTCACTATACTTGCACTCACAGTGCAGCAAAGAAAGGCAGATGCTACCAACAGTGCTGTTTTCTCCCTTACAAATGCAACAAAACTCCTCAAATAGGATTCCAGACAGAAAATAATGTTGTTTAATACTCAAAGGCAGACTATTTCAATACAGAGGAAACACAAGAGTTTCTGAAATGGTATGCTTTATTTCCCAGAAACTTCTAAAACCTTCTAAATCCTATTGTCAGTGGACACCAATTTATTTAGAAGTTGCTTTTCCCGTGGCCTTCTATCAAAATTTCTTCTGATAGCAAGGCTTCAGAGGATGAATGCATTTTAAAATCCACTGTCTTTATCAGGCAGACAGAAGAATGGGAAAAGATGCAACGAAATGTCATCCTCTCTTTGAATAAAGAGCATTCTTCAGCTTTTTTTTTTCTTTTTTTTTTTTTTTTAATGGTAAAACACTTCATTTAAGGCTTGCTATGGTTAAAACATTACAGTCAGAAAATGATGTTCAGTGTCCATTGAATTCTTTTGATGCCCCCTGCAGGCCATGCTGGATAGAAGCCTAAATCCTCGGAGGAAAAGCCCCGTAGGTAGTCTCAAAATACCTATTTTATTAAGAAATAGAGCTGCTTCACAAGCTTCCTGATACACAATCCTTCCTGTTCCAACACGCACAAGCAAAATGCAAAACAATTCTAGTTTCCTCCTCACTGACCTAATTAGGCAGAATAACAAAGGCTGATGGAGCAACGCAGCACACAGATGTGTAACACCCAATATGGGGGTAAGATTTGGAGGCGCCTGTGGTATATAAGGCTCAGAGGAGTCTGCTCCATCCCTGTGAGGACATAGATACCCATCTGTTGTCAAACGCTTTCACCTCTATGTGGTATTGACTCATGCAAATGAGCAAACTTCTGAAATAAGTCAATGTCAGGGCTAAAGACGAGTCAGTTATCTTCAGGAAGCTGAGGGCTTCTCATTCTGATGGGTTTTCCCTACTAAATGCTTTGAAAGACTTCATAGTACCTGCCTGAGAGCCAGTCATTGTTGGGCTGTCTTCTCCAACTTGGTGCAGAGTATCAGGATCCTTGGGGACAAACGTGATAAAACTGTACTAGCTGGTTATTTTTCATTATTTTCCTTTTTAACCATGGAGACTACACACATTATACATTTCTCATAAGGGATCTATTTTGCTAGGAGTTTGGAAAAGGCTGGCTTTCTGAGATGAAATATTCTACTTCAGTACTGAGGAGGAGGGAAACACTGTAATCACACATCATTAAATGAATCACCCACTACCCTAGCAGGAAGTAACAGGATATAGAGTGTGCTGTGAAAATCTGCTTTAGAAAGTAAAAATTACTCTTCCTTTAAAAAACAGGATCATAAAATCATTTTTCTGGAGAAAAGATATATAAGGGCACAAAGACATGAGGCAAGTATGGTGGGATAATTCCCAGCTAAAAATATTCAGGGGACAGATTAAAGAAAAAACAGATGACAGAAATTTCTAAAGACTGTTTGTAAGATGAGTTGCAGGGAAGAGAATAGCACTGAGAATAGTTAATTAGCAATGGGAAATTAATACAGAGGAATTTAAGGTTCTCATAACCTTTTTGTTCCTGCTGTCATCTGGGGTTCTTTTAGAAAAAATAAGAAAAAGTCCTCTGAGACAGGTTGTCAAAGTTTGATGGACACACACAAGCTGATCTGGGACCATTCTGGACCTCTTAAATCAACCTGCAGCAGTTTGGAGCGAACATGCAGCCAGTGAGAATATGATGGGTATGAGAGAAAGGACACAAGGTGCAAGTGAGCCTCTCTGGAGGAACTGCTGCTGTTATCTGGTCTCCATTACACAGATGTTAACTCTGAGCTATTCTGTATGCTTGTTTGATAGCTGGTGTCTAAGGTATAGTGCCTTTCTTCTGAAATGTCATCTTCCCATTGTGAACAGTGAAAGAACTGCAATGCTGAGGTTTGAGGGTGGGTTGTTTTGTTTGGTAGGGTTTATCTTCACTGGCCTCTTGCATGATAACTCTGCCTTGGCAGAGAGTGCTCCAAAAAGATTGCTGTTTCAAGTGTTGCTCAGTTTAGGGAAACCAGAATAATTTTCACATTTATTCCTCAGAGGCGACAAACCTAACTTAATTTCCTTCCCAAAAATGCAAGAGGAAATTAAAGCAAGTGTTTAAAAGGAGTGGAGTATAAGCTCAAAGCACTTGTGAGAAAGTCAGTTTTAGTTAATGACACAGACTATTGTGATAAAGCTTTCAAGCCATCATTTATTTTACCCATACACTGAAAATTTAATATACTTACAATTCAAAGCACTTCTTTGTACACAATGTCATTTATCTCAAGACTTGTTTTGATTTATTCTGCTAACTGAGGTGACAGTGATGGTTCAGACTTTACACCACAGAAATGTGTCTGGGTGAGGAAAAGCCCTTGTTTCAGCAGGCAGTAATGGGCAGTTGTACAGGGTGCCAATGGGCAGACACAGGCCATTCTGTTTAATGAGTCTGTCATTACAAGGCATAAACTGATGGACAGAGATTTCATAACCAAGATAAATAGAAGGAGAAGAACAAGAAGGGATAGACCAACATCATGCATCTTATTCCCTGAGTCAACATTGCCATTTGGGCATGCACACTTAAAGAAGCTGATCCTTTCTATACAGACTGCAAGAAATGAAGAATAGGGGAAAAATCACACCATCAACATCTTAATTTAGGGTAAGTGCCACAAAGGCTTTGGTTCCTGCTCCAGTCTGTGGGATGTCCAGCCCAATGTGCAGCCCAAGTGTTGCACAGTGAGCCCTTGCAACCCAGCTGAAACCTACCCTAGAGAAAGCATGATCCAGGAAAGGTCCTGTCCCTCAAGCACATCACTGGACCACTGCAGTTATTCTCCTTATGTGGCCCATCTCTCACTGAGTACACATAAGTTGAGGTTCAGAAGGGGATTCTCCCTTAAAACAGAACATGTGAAAAGGGGTGAGTGTGAAGGGGGAAAGTAATTTATCTCACAAATGGTCTTATTTCTTCTAGCATGGGGCATTTTACTTGAACTAGTTTTATAGGATCCTGGGTATTGATAGATATTTAGTAATAATTTGGAAAATTAAGCAGTTTTTAACATGTTATGAGAGAGGATGAAAATGAAAACTTCTTTGGTTCATGCAAATTTTCTCTCTCATGTATTTGGTTTCCAAATTTTCAGAAAGTTTTCAAAGTAGAGGTCTCATGTTTTGAAGAATTCCTTTAAAAATTAACTGCTTAATAGTGCATTCAATAGTATTTCAAGCACCAGCAGTTAATGAACTGTACTGTTGCCATATAAGCAGCACATTAGGCTCTATCATTGAAGTCTCATTTAATCTCCTGCTTTGATTCTTAATTCTTGCAGCTTCAGAAATTGGCAGTGAGGAGCCTCCAGATCCCTAGTGAAGGCTAGGCAAGGAGCCTATAAAGTTGTTTTCACTCTGTTGACATTTTCAAAAGAAGGGGTAAGCAAGAGCAGCTGGCCTGGATCTCCTCTTGATGGCTTGCGATTCTTGATTTCTTTGAACAGAGACCACTGCTGACTTCTAAGGTCCCACACCAGCTCAGCAAGGCCAGCAGAGCTGTTGCTTTAGACACTATCATTTAATCATCCAAGGTAAGAAAATGTATCACAGATCTGAGACAAGAAAGGAATTTGAGGCTGCACTTACTTTGCTTTGCTTAATGGTCTATCATATAACTCCATTTTATCCTCATCTTAACATGGTATGAAGAATCCTCTAGGCACCCTTTATCTAACATCTCCTGCAGAACAAATTGCTTTCACTTTTTAAGTTGTTCTAACTTTCACAGTAATACAGCAAAGGAAAAGAAAGTTTCTGATGATTTACAGCAGGAAGCAGATAATGTGCCCTCCTGGCATTACTGAAGGAGAATTGAAAAGCTTTCATAAACACATTTCTAAAAGGCAACATCAGAAGCAGTACAGTGCAACTTCAGAAAGGCCCCAGCTACAGAGTTTGTATTTATGTCCTGAAACTCGTACACTTGGGATTGTTCATCTCTCAGTTACAGATCTAAGGCTTCTTTTCCATGATATTACAAGCTAATTCTGAATTTTAAAAACAGTACTAATAGAAGGTTTTATATGTTGTTATCACAGTTGTTTCCAAGCAATGGGAAACAAGAAGGGAAAAGAGCAGCAAAGACTAGAAGGCTAAGAGAGACTGGAAAGCTGCCTGGATGAAAAGGACCTGGGTTATTGGCTGACAGCTGGCTGAATATGAGCTGGAAATGTACCCAGGTGGCCAAGAAGGCCGACACCATCTCGGCTGGTATCAGAAACAGTGTGACAGTGTGACCAGCAGGACTAGAGAAGTGTTTGTTTCCCTAAACTCGTCATCGGTGAGGCCACACCTCAATAGAAAAAAGACATTGAGGTACGGGAGAGTGTCCAGAGAAGGGCAACAAAGCTGGTGGAGGATCTAAAGAACAAGTCCTGTGAGGAGCAGCTGAGGGACCTGGGATTGTTTAACCTTCAGAAATGGATGCTGCAGGGAGACCTTCTCACTCTCTACAGCTACTTAAAGAAGGTTGTAGTGAGGTGGGGATTGGTCTCTTCTCCCAAGTAACAAGTGACAGGACAAGAGGAAATGGCCTCAAGATGTGCCTGGGAACGTTTAGGTTGGATATTAGGAAAAAATTCTTAGTGGAAAGGGTTGTCAAGTGTCGGAACAGGCTGCCCAGGGAAGTGCTGGAGTTGTCATCCCTAGAGGTACTTAAAAGACATGTACATGTGGCCCTCAGGGACACTGTTTAGTGGTGGACTTGACAGTGCTGGGTTAATGGTTGGACTCAATGATATTTAAGGTCCTTTCCAGCCTAAAGGGTTCTATGATTATATCATTCAAGCCATTCAGGTCAGAGGTCTTTTTCTTCTGTGTATGCAATGCCCTATCAACTTCTGCTCAGAACCCTAAGGCTGTGGGAAGAATAAGGAAGGAACATTTTAGCTAGAAAAAACCTCCCAGGAAAAGCCCCATGTAGTTGTTAACATTAAAACATTTTTCAAATATGTCGTTTTCAAATAAATATTCACCTAATACAGCAAAATAAACTCCATCATTTTGACATTATCAAAGTAAAGGAAAAAGAAAAAAGTCTAAACTGTTTCATCTCAACCCGATACAGTTCTTCTGACTGTTCAAAAACTTCCAGCAAATGAAAGAAAACACATATTTTGTGGATCTTAGCTTCTTTGTTATTACAACAAAGAAGAGATAGTAAACCTTTCTTGAGGTCTTCTGACAGTTTTTGTAGAAGAAAGGAAGGATTTTTTTCTAAGTTCATTTATATTTTTGTAAGGATTTAAATAGTACAATACAGCAATAGGATACCAGACCCTGCAGAAGGCCCAATATTTCCACAGCTCAGAGTTCAGGAAAAGGTAGTCCACAGATGGATGTAGTTCCACAACACCACATGTGCAAAGCTGGCAATAAAATCTAAAAACTTCTGTTCATCTGAAGACAGGATCTGTGGTGAGGTACAGCTGTTTGTTTGAGCTAAAACACTGCAAAATAAACCAGCTAACAAACATCACATGTTTGCACCCACACCCTAACATGTCCATTCAAGGCTTCAATTATATTTATAACAGAGACCAGAAAATATGCTACAGGAGGGTTGGAACAAAGACTAGCTTCTGTGACTAAGAGAAAAAACACGTATGTGTGCTTGGCCTCAAAGGACCAAGAAAACTCTGTGAGGTTGGAGAGGATGGGAAGAAAGGTGGCAACAGCCTGAGAATAGTCTTACTATGTGAATAGTTGATAGTCTTCTTGAGATTGTCTGAGTCCTGGGGAAAAAAAGAAGGAAAAAGTACTTGCTATTGCTGAAATGAAAATCTGAAAGAACTACTTGATGAGCAAGGTCGCTCGGTGGTTTGGACACAGTATAGTCCATTCAGCCTCAACCCTGTTGGATCTGAATCAAGAGAAATAATCTAAAGTAAGGATTGGAGTCACAGAGTTGATGGTGTTATTTAAATGACTCATTAGTTAAAATTCTAAGCCAGCAGAAGAATGCACCAGATTATTTTTTATTCACTTTCAGAGATTGAAAACAGTGTCACTTGTTCCCCAGAAGAGATACGTGCTGATTTTCCTGACCATATGAAAGAGCTACAACAGGCAGCACTAAATGCTCCATGTTCTAAAACAATTTAAAAGCATTTGAGAAAGAAAACAAAAGTTAGGGTTTCCTCTCTTAACTCGATGGAGCAGAGAGACATCCCAAGGAAAACAAAAAAATAGAACACCTTCACTCATCTTGTTTACTGAAAATATTTACAAAATATTGTAGAAGGAGCCTCATTCATACAAAGGCTGAACTGTAATACAAGCAAAGCTGTTTCTCCCGTGTTGTTCTTTATAGATTATGCTATAGGCCTGGGCAGGTTACAAAGAGGCCTTGGTTAATCAGTGGATTGAGTTCAGCAGTTATGTTGCAATAGAGCTGTTTTGTGTTTCATAACCTATTGCAGTATTCATTGGGACTGCAAAGGCTATAGCAGAAGTTGTTGGTTACACCTACAGATATTTCTCAACCATAAGAAGAGCATGAGCTTATACTGTTCCCTTGATCTGCCTTTCCATTTTTAGCCTTGAAAAAAAATGTTGCAGGAAAAAGCAGTTGCATTGAAACATTGCTAAAATCTGAGAAAAAGCTGCAGTTTGCTCCTGTGTGTGGATTAGTGGAAGCGATTCACTTGAAGATGACACTAACTGTTCAGTAAGCATTGTTCACTCTCTGGCTTCTTTACAAGGCAGCAATCAATGCCAAGTGCTCCATTCACCAAGCATAAGTCATTACAATTTAACTTGCAAGCACATTCTGATTTCCTAACATGACCATTGCACCTACTGCTCTAAAAAGATATTTCATGCAAGTCAGCTGTGTCCTTTACCCTCAGCTTAGTGCTAATTGCACTGCTCAGACCATGGGAAGAAGACTTTAAAAAGCAGACCTTTGTGCTAAGACTTCTTGTAACACAGGGGCAAGAAAGTAAGGCTGGGAACCAGTTTCCTGGAATTTCAGTCACACATAAAAGCTTAAAGAAGCATTTGCTTTTTGACCAAGCCTCTTCTAGTATTCAGACTGATTTTGTTGACCCACTATTTCCACAGAAGCCTGTTTTTGAATATTAATGTCCATTGGATAGTTAACTGATAGAACTGAATTGGACAGCAAAAGCAATCTGCTGGGTTCCTCTTGACTACGGTCCAAAGATATTCTGCTGTGGTTAGTGTGATTAGTAAGACATAATTAGCCTACAGCTACACAACAGAGACATTAGTCCATATTGTCACCTCTCTCCTGGATCAGTTGCATGCAGCTGATATGGATGAATGCTATCTGTCAATATCAGTTATTATGATCTCATAACAAAATCATACACAGCAGGCATCTTTTTGAACCAAGGCCAAGTGCTGGGTCCCGCACTTGGGCCACAAGGACCCCAGGCAATGCTACAGGCTTGGGGAGGAGTGACTGGAAATCTGCCTTGCAGAAAGGGACCTGGGGGTACTGATCAACAAGCAGCTAAATATGGGCCAGCAGTGTGCCCAGGTGGCCAAGAAGGCCAAAGTCATCCTGGTCTATATCAGAAATAGTGTGGCAAGCACAACCAGGGAGGTGATTGTCCCTCTGTACTCAGCACTGGTGAGGTTACACCTCACATCGGAGTGCTGGACCAGGTTCAGAGAAGAGCAACAAAGCTGGTGAAGAGCCTGGAGAACAAATCTTATGAGGAGCAGCTGGTGGAACTGGAGCCATTTAGTTCGAAGAAAAGGAGGCTGAGGGTAGATCTTAATTGCCCTCTACAACTCCCTGAAAGGACTTAGTAGTAGGTTCTGGTCTCTTCTCACAAGTAACAAGTGATAGAACAAGAGGCAATGGCCTCAAGCTGCACCAGGGGAGGTTTACACAGGACATCAGGAATTTTTTTTTTACTGAAAGGGTTGTCAGGCATTGGAACAGGCTGCCCAGGAGGTGGTTGAGTCACTATCCCTGGATGTCTTTGAAAGCCATATAGATTTGGTGCCTGGGGATATGGCAAAGTGGTGGACTTGGCAGAGTAAGCTAATGGTTGGACTCAATGATCTTAAAGGTCTTTTCCAACCTAGGTGATTCTATGATTCTGTAAAATCACTTTCACATCATCATACAAATCTAATAATGTTACATGTAAAGGGGAGGTTAAAGTCTTTTGTTTTTTTTTCTTTAAAATAGCTGCTATAATTCTTAGTAAATGAATAGCTTCTTAGGTGCTCAAGAAAGTTCAAAAAGATTGGTTTTTATTCTAATAAATCCATGTGAAAACACCCTGGACATGATAAAGACAAATACTTAATATTGTAGCTTAAATTCTTCAAATCAGAGCAGCTACTTGCTACTCTGCTCCTAGTGTAATCTATTAAGCACCCAATCTGACAGATGAAAGACAAAAGCATTATAATAAAAGTCTTGCTATCTGCTTATAAAGCCTACAAAAGGGCTCTGAGGACTGTTATTCTCATCACACCCTAGAGGTAGTCATACAGCTTTCTCTCCCTGAGCTCATCGCAGCTGGTTGTGCAGGACAGGAGCAGAAGATCTGTATGCACTGAATCACTTCTCATCAGCTCGAGCACACACAGAGAGCAGAGTTCTGCATTGCTCATCTACACATCAGCATCTGGCTATTGCCTTCCACTTTGATTCATCTCTCAGAAAGACCAAACTGGCAAAATGGCTTTCTTATATCAGCAAAGCTAAAATTCATTTATCATGCTGATTTCAGTCAGTGTATTTATTCATCCTGCCAGGAGAGTTGCTAACCCTTAGTCATTGTTCCTGTATGAGTTCCCCAGAGGTTGACTTCTAGATCAGGCATATGTGGGTCCAGTGCTTATTTTCATTTTCTAGGCATTTTTTTAATTCTTCCTCAGTTCAGCATGGTGATACCTGGTGAAAAACAGGTGAGCAGGAGGCTGTTTAAATGCCCCTTGCCCAGCCGTGCAGCAAGGCCATGCTACATGTAGTCTTCCGCAACTAAAGGAGACAGGTCAGAAAATAACAGTAAACTGTGCTCTTGCAGCAGCATGAGAAGCACATTAGTTCCACTCATACAAAACCGGTTGACCTTCAGGGAACAGACTGCCTGTCACTGGGAGTTTTTCAATGGATTTAAAGAAGGAAACAGCAGGAAGCCTTAGGCTTGAAAACACAGATTAGTGACTATACAACCAGGGTGGCCAAGAGCCAATTTCAATCTAAAATACCAGTGATTCACTTCTTCAATATTCTCAGTTTAATCTTTTGTGTGGCAATGTAGTCACATTGTGGTGCTCCAGTCATTGCTCTGCATTGTCCTGGGCACAGCACTCTGAGAAGCCTGGGATAGTTTTGTACTGTGACCTCTGCTTTTTGGCAGCTGAGGTGACTGGGAGGGTTACAGGTGGGACTTTCACATCCATACCTGTGGAAGAACTAGCTGAAAACACAGGAGCACACTGAGGTATGAATGAATGCACCAAACAAGAAATCAGGTGCGGTTCCTTCTTGGATCAACACAAGTTACAGAGAAACTTTTAATCAGGGTGACACTGCTGCAGCCTTTTGATTTAGGAAGAAAGTACGCAGCAAGCTGTTTCTGCTAAAGAAGTTAACTTTTTATGAAGTTGAGTGCCTGATGCAAAGTTAGGTAAACAAAGTGGATTTCACATCAAAATGGGAGCCCTTGGATCAGAAGCCTGCCTAAAGACAAGCTTTCTGACATTGCTAAAATATGTGTCTAGCATCAGCTGGATATTTTGACAGCATGGTGTTCATGTGTTGCTTGTGTTTTAACCATCTGGTAAGCACATTAATTCCTCCAGAGAAGGGAGAGACAGTGACAAGCACGGCAGAGATTTAAGCAGTTTACATTACGGCTTTACACCCAACTGTGAGGTCGCAGAACTGTACCCCTGGAGCAGAATTTGGCAGCAAAAACCACCAAGTCAGAGCAGACCAGACACAACCCTTGCACTTACAGGGACTGCATTTCTTCCCCTCTTGGCAGCTGACATGGATTTCTGAGAAGCACAAGTATGAGGAAAATAACCCTGAGCAGACCATTTGTGGGAGGTGCCATCAAGGCTTTTGGAAGCGCTACCACAGCACACTGCAATGTGCCAGTCTGGTTCAATCACTGTTTCCACAACACAGCGGGAACAATTCACATGAAGCTGTGTGACTTGTTAGGAGTAACAGTGTGGAGAGGACACCAAAACTGATTCTAACATGGGTTAGGGGAAACCAACACAAGTAAAAGCTTACAGGCTGTAACCAGAAGAGTGGAAGGTCTACTTTCAGAAAACAGGCAGGAAAGGTGTGAGAGAACATAACTTCCTTTCATAATTGTTGGTTCTTCTACCTTGGCACAAAAAGAAAGCTCACAGATTTTATACTCTGACTGACTCCAGGTCACTGAAAAAAACCCACTTCCTTTAATTTTAAACATTGCTACTAAACAAATTTATGCTATTCCTACAAAAGGTGCTGATAGGTCAGTTTTCCCCTTGTCAGCTCTGAGATGCTCACAGAGAAATGCATCAATTAGCATGGCTGTTATTGCAATGAACATTTTTGTCCTCCCCTGTTAACCTCATTTAAGGTTTTGCATAAGGCAGGAGGGTCAGTCCCCTAACTAATGTAATTTACATCTCCCCATTTTTTTCCACTGTAGCAACCTGGAGGTGTTTATCAGGTCAAACAGGTTCTGGTGTAAAGGAAGGTGCATCTAAAATCTTTCATGGTGGTTTGTCACCATTTACAGTTAAGGCAGTTTTTGGTTTTGCCAGTGTTACTTTAAGCCACCAGAAATTTTGCCACATTTCAGCAAAAGCAGACACGTGTTTTTTGATATGGTGCACCAAGATGACAAACTTGTTGATATTCAGGTTTCCACATTGCAGAGTGCAGGTCCCAGATAAGTATTATAGAAGGACCGACTGACCTTCAGAAAAAATGGTTGGATCTTTCCTATTGCCATTAAGTGACATGTAAATGCTCTGAAGTTTTAGTGGGCAGCAAGCTACAGTTTAGAAAAATGATAAAATTCCTCCAGCATAGGTCTTTCAGATAAATGCAAACTAAAGTAGTGTTAAGATAGTAGGTAACAGACATTGGGCATAAGTGAGCACACAAGTCTTTGTATTCCCAAACCCTTACACTAAAAATAGTTATTTTCACAGCTGGTTTTATGTGACTATATAGAGGGGATGCAAAGGCAACCCTGAGTGACATGTCTCCTAAATACTTCTGCAAAGGTGAAGAGGAAAATAATTTGGCATCCAAAACTGTTCTAACTTTACATCATATCCCAAGATAAGGGCAAGCCAAGACACATTTTGTTTGTCAAAGTTGCTCCTCAGGAAATAACTGAAAGCAGAAGTCTTGCAAGAATCTGGTTTAAGGAACTTCAAATTTCCTTTATTACCTACAAGTAAGCTCACAGAGAAGTACTTAGTTTTCCATGTGAATGACAGACTATTAACTTTTAAAATGAAAGTTCTGTTGAGAGTGGGTGTGGCACACTGAAAAATGGGTAGGCATGATGTGCTGCCATCAGTTCACATCTCTGACATAAATGCTACTCCATTCACTTCCATCCACAGTCCTAAATAATACAAAGAATCCAGCCTAGAGAAACTACATTTCTATGTTGTTAAATCCCCAGCCATGGAGTCTGATACTGCACTTGAAACCAGTTTATTTCCTTTGGGAAAAAGACAAGTATGAAATTTCATGATATATGTTTGTCCCTGCAAAAGTACTACTATAATTAAGGAAGGCTCTTGTGGTTAAGGCATGTGACTAAAAGGCAGCAATGATAGGGGCTGTGTACACCTGTGCTACAGCTTACATAAGCTCTGGTTTGAGTCTACAGAATAATGATAATTTAATCATAACATAAAGTAGGAAAGATAATGTGTATTAAAATCCATCTGCAGAAATAATTCATAACTGTGCATTATACCATACGCAAACACAGTCAGAGCAAGAAGACATTTTATTTTATTGAAAATGTGTTTTACACATTTTAATGAATGCTAAAATCAGCAATAAGTTCAAGGGACTGCACTGACACTTGATTTGAAAACTTTCATATTGAGAGTATTTGCTTTAGAAGAAGTTTTGTTATGGTGTAAGCTAGAGAAGTTTATAGTACTGCTGATAGTAATTAATACATTCAGAAGGCCAATACCATCTCTGAATGTTTCAATTACCCTTACAGTAATTCATTGCTTTTCAGGAGAATGAAGTTCAAATTGAAGATTTGGTTATAAATCCAAGCATACATACCTGGTGGACATAAAGTGTATATATATTAATATCAATTGAAGAAAAAAGAAACACAACTAATTCTCTCCTGCATAATATATTTGGCTTGTAGGCCTCTCCTTTGAACAGCCTCAACCAGAGGAATTCTGTATTAGTCTCATGCATATCAACTGTGGTAAACCAAAAATTTTATTAGCCATAGCAAAGTCAAGCAGTAATCTTTCAGTATAATGCTTCAGAATCATTTACTCTTCCATTTTATTTGACAGCAGCTCTTGATGCCTTCAAGGATGACTGAAATACTTCATTCTTAGTGGTCACTATCAATACATGTGGCCAATTGATCTTCTTGAATGAAGAAGTCACAGTAGCAAAAAAATCATTCATAAACACAGCTAAATAACCACACAATAACCAAAGAATTCACACCTTGAGGACAACTGGTGCTATTTGTTCTTACCTATTAATCTGTTTGATAAAAAAAAATCTGCATTTAAAAGAACTGAACAGTTCATAGACTGCTTCAAGAAGGGGCTGGAGCTACACGTATGCTATTTGTTATCATCTTGTGAAAAATATCCAATATGATAGCGAGAGCTCCAGAGAAAATAGCTAAGCAATGAATAAAGTGAGTGCTTACAAGATGCCAGTACAATTGTTTATTCCTAGAGCACAAAACAGGCTTTGACTCTTGTGCAAAGTTCTTGCTCTCTACCCTGAGCTTGTACCCACTTTCCTTTACTTAAGTGGCTATAGACAGTGGAGACACTTTGAAAGGAAAGGACTTATCAAATTGCTTTTTATTTTTAAAACTGCCCACTTTCTACCAAGTGCCAGGATTATTTTCTGAAAAGTAGCTTGAGACAGTGACATTAATGGCCAGCATCAGCTTAACCAGTGTGTTGGCTTCCAGATTTGTTGCACTGTATCTTTACAGTAAACTTGTTTGTACACTTTTTTTTTCTGTTGGAAGCGACAGAGAGGCAATATTCTCCCCTTAAGCTTGTAATAGATTTGCATTCTGGGATTTATTTGCAAAGCTAATTCCACCATAACTTTGGTTGGAAAGACTTGTTTGGCTTCTATTTTATTTTGAATGCTAAAAATGCTGGAAACACTTTCTTTTAAGGAAAGCTTAAGATTCATTAATTCATTCTTTCACTTACAACAGTATGAAAAAAAAAGTGACAAGGAGCCAGGATGACAGTGATTGTGTGGCCATAACTGAAGTGGAGAAAAGGAAGTACCTTCTCTTACCACACATACCCAGGCCTAAGAACTCTGTGACCCATTAATGATACTGACAAAATCTTGATCGACTATAATTGGACCTAAGTCATTAAGACATCTAGGTGCCTAAATGTAGGTGTCTTCATACTGTGGATCCCACTCACTGTGGTGTGATTTGAATGATTTACTGTGTGCCATAGTAAGTCTTCTCAATCATCATTTCTCAAAAGAAAAGCATCCAAGGACCCAAGAAGTTATGTCAAACCTCAGTTTGAAAGACATTCAGAACTCAAATCAGGGAGCAAAAATAAATATCACAGTCTACAGTTTGTTTAGCCACAAACTACAGTGTTGACTTCACAACATATTTTGAGATATGTTATTTCAATTAGAAAGAAAAACTGAAAGAAAATCTGAAAATTAAGTGTAACCACACATCAAACAGATTTTATCCTGGCAAAGCAGTCCAAGAGGGGAGAAGAGCCCGGGAGCCCCCAGAAGGAGGGAGTAAACATGCAAGCTAGCAAGCAAACAAAACTAGCAAGCATATTGAGTTTAGAACAAAACCTAAATTCCTGTAGCTTAGGACAGCTAATTATACTTCTGAGAAGAAGTTAAAGTCTAAGCAGCTGTCACAGTTTAGGGTCAGGACGGCCCCTTAGACCTATAACAGATGCTCTCTGTTAACCCCCCTCCCTCTCCAAAGGGGAAAAGGAATAAGGAAGAGAGACAGCAATTAGAAAAGGAAACTAGAACAGCTTTAATAAAATAGAATATGCACAAATATATACAAAACCAGTATCAAATCTATAGACCCTCCAAATCCCTCTGCATTATACCTAATATGACGTCTATGGGCTGGAATACCTCATTGGTCAGTTTGAGGTCACCTGTCCTGTCCCCTCCTCCCTGCAGGTGCAGCCTTTCACTTTCCTGCACCCCCAGTGTGGTACACAAGATCCAGCAGTGGCCTTGGTCT